>JAGKTI010015916.1:0-19970 GCA_018397915.1 Birgus latro
CTATATGTGCATTATTTATGTGAAAAAGGACCTAAATAAGTGCTATACATGTCCAGTAGGGAGGTAGGAAGGTAGTTTTCTGATTTAGGTTAGGTTAGGTTAGGGTCATGAAAAACCAGTGCTGGAGCTTCAGGACCAATATCCGGACAAAAACAATATTCGGACATGCCTTTGGCTCTATTACATCGGATATTGGAGGGATTACTGTACATACATCATCTAGTCCTGTGTTATCCTGTAAGGACCGTAGGAGCCCGGCGTTAGGCAAGTTGGTCCTGACATTAAAGATGAAAGTGACCATGCCTCACTCATCCCTGAGTGGCATTACATGAGCAATAAACCCCAACCATCTCTTGGATATAAACCTGTACCGGCTTAATCCGACTGGAGCACCTTAATTACCCACAAAACCACCAAGCGCCATAGCTTGGTTATATTGTTACCACCCAGTGTAGTATATGGTTTCCCAGTGTACAGGAAACCATTTGGCTTGTCACTTAGTGTAAGGTCACCAGTAGACAGAAGGAAGAGGAAAGAAGGAAGGAAAGAAGGACATAAGAGGAAGGAAGGAAAGAAGGATGGAAAAGAGGAAAGGGCAGCCACCCAAGAGCAACAACATAATCTGATGATGAGACATCAGAAACTGGTGGTATGGGTGATGGTGGCAAGTACAGTGGGAGGACAGATGGGCATTAAACATCTCTCTATCTTGGAACACTTTATCAGGCTTAACGATTCAGTTAAATGAGTGTCTCATGAATGCTACAGCCTTTACAAACAATATGTCCCATGAAGTGTTATGCACACTTTTAGCAGTTGGATATACTGAATTCTATATGGTGTCCAAGGTGGGTTACATGGGAAGAAACTATCCCTATTTTCATGTAAACTATATGCACAAGTTTTATAACTTGAGTTTAGTAATGACTTTACTGGTCCCACTTAACCCCTTGGCTGCTAAGGGCCTCTGAGGCAGACCTATCAATAGCCTGCTACAGACCTCTCAGAAGGCACCCTTTGATTTCAAATTTTGCACCTCTGATTTCGACGGGAATGCGGTACATAACAACCCTCCCAAGCACAGAGTTGCCAAACAGTGGTTTTCTTAGTCACCCAGCGTCGCCGGGCACCGCTAGTGTAAAATAAGTGAGTGTAAGTGCCTAAAAAATAAGTGAAATGAAAGACTGGTGTAAGCTACATAAATATCAAGTTCAGTTTAGTATTATATACCCCAAGTTTAGCATTATTCACTATTACATTGCTTTTCACGGTTTATGATCATATAATCTTATTCAGTTATGATTGAAAAGTTATGATTTTGAAGTGCCAAGTGAAATAACCATGAAAATGAAAGAAAATATAATTATCATGTTGAGCTTAGCATTATTTACATAAGTTTAGCAATATTCACTATTATGTTATTTTTCACGGTATATGATTACATAGTATTATTCAATTATGACTGAAAAGTTATGATTTTGAAGTGACAAGTGAAATAAACAAGGAAATTAAAGAAAATGTATTTATCATGTTGAGTTTTGCATTATTTACGTAAGTTTAGCAATACTCCCAATTACGTCATTTTTCATGGTATATGATCACATAATATTATTCAGTTATGACTGAGAAGTTATGACTTTGAAGTACCAAGTAAAATAACCAAAAAATTAAAAGAAAATATAATTAAATGTTGAGTTTAGCAATATTTACATAAGTTTAGCAATATTCATTATTACATTATTTTTCACAGTACAGTGCACCCTCACACAATGTGAGTTTATGGGTGGCAGAAACTCTCGCATTCTACAATTTCACACTGTGTGAACCAAAGAACTTATGGCAAAAATGGTATATGGTGGACAGCCCACCCAGGGCTTGGTCTTTGGGTCCCCTTCCAGCCTAATCTACCCTGCTATTACTTTATCTAATGGTACTTCTAGTTGGACCAACAAATGAAACAACATACAGAACACCATGTACTTTCATTTAAGTGACTTCTGGGCTTGTTAAGAAGGGAGGGGGGGGTATCTGAGGCGCGGGGTGACTACTCTTGCCCCACAGGGCAGGGCACCCCATTGTCACTCTCACTGTCACTGCTGAGGTCTCCTGGAGGTGCAATAAAGCCTTCAAAGTCGACAGCTGAGACCGTGATGAACAGGTGGGTACTGCTATGATGCTAAAACAGACCACAGGATGCAAGGTACAACATGCGTTCTCGCGGTAATATGGAGGAGAAGTGTTTGTTTACCCAGGAAAGTCAGTGGATGCCAGCTGCCTGCCATTTTGAATCTGCCTCGCTGCCAGCCACCTACCCTCGTGTGACTGACTTGCATTGTCCAGTCCGACACTCGTGGTAATGGCGGGAAGTCCATTTTTGCCTTGGAATCATACAGCCGATTTGCATGCCGGAAAGTTCGATTTGCAGATTTCGCATTTGAAAAAAATAAGCATTTTCTGGGTTGATCTCGCATTGTAGGTGATTTGCACCGTGTGACTTCGCATTGTGTGGCGGTGTACCGTATATGATCACATAATATTATTCTATATATTTGCATAAAGTCATGATTTTGAAGTGCCAAGTGAAAAACCAACGAAAGGAAAGAAAAGTGTACATAACTGGTGAGTAAAGTGAGCTGGCACTACCAAGAATGGAGTGGGAGGTTGGTGGCGAGCATGCGGGGTGAATGGTAAGGCGACCACGGACTCAGAGCGACCTGAAAAAATAGCCCAAAATGACCTCTCTTCAATCTGTCAAACACGCTCATAGGTAAGTAGAAAGGTGTCGACTTCTGATGCATGTGCTTTTTCTTTTTTTTCGACTTCTGATGCGCGTGCTTTTTCTTATTTTTCGACTTCTGATGCATGTGCTTTTTTTTTTTTTTTTTTTCATCTCTAACTGATTTTTGCCCAAAATAGCCGCACCAGGACACGACGTAGGTCAGAGCCCACTGCAGCCTACGGGTTAAGATACAAATTTCATGTACAGTTGAATTTGTATGTCCATAGTAAAGAAGGTGGTACACTGTGTAGAATATGGCAACAGTTATGAGTGTCTGTAAATCACTGTATCTCTACTTACATGGCCAAAAGCAACCTCACAATATTGGTAACACTATGTTGTTACTTCAGCATTCCTTCTGTGACAAGAAACATTTAAGTTCAACTGACTATAAAGTAACTTCTCACTTCATTTTTCCACCTCATTCCCAGTCTTCCTCTGCTTATTCTGTCCGCATTACCTTGTCCTGGAGGTCCTTGACAGAGGCGTCCAGCTTGGCCTTTTCCTGGGTGAGGGAGTATGTATCTTTCATGAGCCCATCCACCTGTGCCTCCAGCTCCTTTGCTCGGCCCCGCGCCTCCTGGTTGCCACACACACACAGGCAAGAAAATGGTCAGTGAATGCTATGAGTAAAAGAGGAGCCTAAGAGGTAAATCCCATCCATTACACAATCCAATACTACCTAATCAGAGACATAGGGGCCGAGGACTATGTTATTTGGTTCACATATTTAAGGTGAGAGTGGCCAGCTGCCTGTCCTTGAGTGGCATTACATAAGTGAGCAAGAAATCTCAACTATCTGTCAGAAAATGGATTCTATCTCTCTATCTATTGCCAGGTGCCTTAATCCCATAAGGGATGGCCACAAACAAAATGCCTCCATGTCACCCTGTCCCCCTCCATTACACTGACATTCTCCCACCTCACACCCCCATCTCCCATATACGTCTCCACTCCATCCCTCCATCTCATCCTTGGCCTCCCCCTCCCTCCCCCCCCCTCCACCTCACTCACATACACTCTCCTCATCAGTCTCTCACTCTCCATCCTCTCCACATGGCCAAACCACCTCAGTGTGTTTCTCTTAATGCTTCCTATCACATCCACATCCACACCACAAAGCTCCTTCACTTCCTCATTTGTCAGTCTATTTCTCCATGTGACTCCACATGCTCCTTTCAAATAACTCATTTCCACTGCTCTCACTCCTGACTCCTGTCCCTCCAACAAAATGGATTCTTATGGGCCATATTTAGCTAGAGAGGTACAACCATGAAAAAGGTACCATTAATCAATCTCTCACTCACTCTCTCTCTCTCTCTCTCTCTCTCTCTCTCTCTCTCTCTCTCTCTCTCTCTCTCTCTCTTCTCCTCTCTCTCTCTCTCTTTCTCCCCCTTCCTCTCCCCCCCCCCTCTCTCTCTCTCTCTCTCTCTCTCTCTTCTCCTCTCTCTCTCTCTCTTTCTCCCCATTCCTCTCCCCCCCTCCTCTCTCTCTCTCTCTCTCTCCATCAATTTGATGATGGCTTTCATACATTATTCTTGCTGCTGAAAAGGCAATTTCATTCAGTTTACAAAACCCCCTGCTGATGAAATAAGTACCATTCTGAAACACAGTATTCATTAAATGCTACTTCTCTAAGTCCCACTTCAACAACCTAATATAATTTTCTATTATTTCACTCATTAAAATAAAATGCCATTTGCCTGACTTTATAATTAGGCAGAATTATCAAATTACTTACACCATACTCAAACACAGAGGGAAAATCACTCATCCAAAATCACTGAATCTATTGGTAAAATTACCTCTTTTTATGGAAGTTTAATCTTACATTCCATAATTTTTCATATAAAACAATACTAGTTCCTGCTTTGCAAGCAGAAATAAGGGGTGACTGTAGAAGTATAAATTACTGTACACACTGATAAAAGATACAAGAACAATCAATGGATATAATATGAGAAAGGAAAAGTGGTGTTATAAATATACCATATCATTTTTTACACTTAAAGAATTACAGCGATGATAGTATAAGAACTGTAGTTGTAAATGGGGGAGGCGTGGCTCAATCGGAAGAGAGGTGGCCTGCAGTCCTAATGGACCCAGGTTCAAATCCCTGCTGGGGAAGGGAACAGTTTAAGGATTTGAATTTCATTAAAAACCAGGCTTTACTCATCTACCAGAAGACCCGCTGACATGTTGTAAAATTACCTCCGCTAATATCAATTCACCAGTCCTGTATGAGACAGCCCTAGCATGTATTCAATATGGATGGTGGGTGTTAGAGCCAAAGTGATGACATGTAAAGGTGTATGGTATGTAGGAGGACTGTTGGCCCTTGATAGCACACTGTGAACCCTATGCCCAGAGTTGAGGGTGGGGGGGGGAAGCATTATCTTAACTACAGAATTCATCATCATCATCATCCGGACCTGAGAAGCAGCAGCATCCAGACAGCCAAAGTTTGCCTAATTTAATGGGCCATGTTTCCATTCACTCATCATTCAAGCCCATGGAATCCTGGCTCCATCTGATTGACCAAAAATTTCACCACATTCTGCAGCTTCACATATACTTATCCCACAGAGCCACTCCAAACCCTGCCACGTTAAAAAGGGGTGCTATATCCTACATCATGCGCTTCTTCGCACAAAATTCATCCAGCCAGCTCGATCTCTTGCCAGTCCCTTAGCCTCACCAACTTCCATACCTCTCTTCCTCACACATTCATCCACCATATCCATCCACCTTCTTCTTGGCCAACCTCACCTCCTTCCTCCTTTAAATTTGCTCAGATATACCCTTCTCACCACTCCATTGTCATCCTTTCTCTCCACATGACCATATCATCTCAGCACACTCTCATCGATTCTGGTGTCCACAGACTTCCTCACTCTGCATCTTTCAAAAATCACATTATTCCGTATCTTATCCACTCTCTGTACTCCATATACATTCCTCAGCAGTCCTATTCCACTGCTCTTACTCTTGACTTTTCATTTTCATGCCACACTATAGTCTCACACCTGTATGTTAAAGTTGGCACTAACTACAGAATTAAGCCACCCAATTCTATTTAATGAATAAAAAACTAAGTTCCTGGAAAAAGGAATCTAACATATGGGGAAGCTTACAAAAAGTATATATACTGGCCAGGTCAGTGGAACATGGATCAGTTACAGGAGTAATTCTGGAGTGAAAGTATCATCATTTCATTTTATCATGTTAACCAGTGGCAAAACAATAAAATTCTTCAATCTTTTTTGCAGAACTATACGGTGGCAAAACAATCAAGATTTGAAATACTAATTGCATCATGAAAGAAAAATTACAGAAACATGAAATGTACATATTACTTAACAACCAGTCAAATTGGTACGGTTAATCAATTAAAATCAATATAAAAAAGCTTACCATCTAATACAAAAAGAATGAAGTGGATATCCACTAACCTGCAGATCACCTTTCAATGTCTTAATCTCATGAGCTGACATATCTCTTGCTTTCTCCAGTGACTCTTTTTCCTTGGTTAGGATGGACAATTTTTCCGACAGCTTACGTTTCTCTGTGCTGAGGCCCTCACATTTTTCCTCCAATGCTTTAACTTCTTGTGCATGTTTGGATGCTTGTTCTTTGCTTACATTTTCCAATCGTGTCTTTTCTGACTCCAGTGAGGATACTTTTTCTTGTAAATGACTCTTTTCTGCTGCCAACCGTTTGACCTCAGCATCAAATGTGGCACTGCGAGCCTGTGAGGCCTTCAAGTCAGTCTCTAGGGTTGAAGATGATGACTGAAGTTTCTCCATCTTGCTCTTCATATTCTCAGCCTCTAATAAGGCTGACGAGAGCTTGAACCTGAGACTCTCCTTCTCTGAGACTTCCATTTTCAGCTTTGTCTCATGTTCCTCCATTTCATGGGACTTCTTTTTGAGTGAGTCCTTGAGGGATTCCAATTCTGATTTGAGTGTCTGAGAGGCTAACTGTATTTTATTCAGGCTCTCCACTGTGTTTGCCAGTTTATGCTCAACCTCTGATTTCTTGCCCTCAATCTCAGAAACCTGTTCTTTCAGTGCCTCTATCTCAGCTTCCCTTCCCTTGCTCAGTTCCTTCTCCTTGACCAGCTCATTCTTCAGCACCTCTATCTCCTTCATCCTCTCCCTCAGATCTGCCACTTCCTTTTCTCTCTCCCTCACACTCCCCTCAAGAATAGCTATCTTTCCGGTTGTATCTCTGAGTGTGTTCCCAGCATTGGCCAGTTTGTTGTTCAGCTGCTCTATGGTCTCATTCTTCCCAGCCAATGCATTGTCAGCCGTCGTTCTTGAATGCTCAGCATCCCTCAAGCTTCTGCGCAGCTCCTCCACCTGCTCAGACTTCTTCTGGAGTACTTCACTCTCCTCTTTGGATGCATCATTTATCTTCTCCCTCAGACTCTCTAACTCTCCCACCTGATATACAGCAACAAAAGCTTCAGATATCACTTGACTATTTAGCTCAAAGCACACTGTACAGTACTGAAAACAGTATAGCCTACAGTATATATTTTTAAAATACCATGCAATTTATTACCATCCATTCATCATCCAATCCTACGTTTGCCCAATGAGAAGTGTGGAAGCCCGATGCTAGGCAAGTTGGTTCTGACATTTAAGATGAGAGTGACTAGCCTCACTCACCCCTGAATGGCATTAAGTGAACAATAAACCCCAACCACCCCTTTGGAGAAAGGAACAGTATGCAGGCCCATGGCCTTTAGCTCCTTCTTCCTTTAAAAGAAAAAAAAAATGGAGCACCTTAGTTACCCACTAAACCACCAGGCACCATAATTTGGTTATATGGTTACCACCCAGCATAGTAAATGGTTTTCTGGTGTACAGGAAACCATTTGGCTTGTCACTCAGTGTAGTCACCCATAGGCAGAAGGAAGAGGAAAGAATGAAGGAAAGGGGAGGGAGTGTAAAGTCACCTGTAGGCAGAAAGAAGAGGAGAGAATGAAGGAAAGAGAGACAGAAGAGGAAGGAAGGAAAAGAGGAAAGGGCACACACCCAAAGAAGCACTACATCAAGTAGCATACTCTAGTACAGTAAATAATCACCCCACTAAATAAATAGTTATTTCTTATCACATTCTGGCTACTACCAAATGATCTATTTCTGCTTAAAGGAACCTCGCAAATTTTGGAGTTGTTACTGTTGTTGGTGATCAACAATAGTCTGTCTTGCTAAGCAGACCCAACAACCACAGGCATGCAACTGCCCCTGCAGGGCCATCCTATGCAGTGAACTGATATTTCCTTGCAGCTAACAGTGCCTTGCCACAGTGAGGCACAAGGAAAAGTGTTGAGGTCTGGCTCCTAGATGGATGCTGCATTTGCATCTCTCTATGCACTTAACAGGGTTCACTTCACCCCATTATTTAGTTATATGGTTACTAACTAGTGTTGTAAATGGTGTCTTGGGTTACAGGAAACCATTAGGCTTGTCAGTATGCAGAGCCACCTGAAGTTGAAAGGGAAGCAATATAAGGTGGCAGGAAGGAAAAGCAGATGGGGAGAGAGGAGGGCAGACAGATAGAATGAGAAAGGGGAAGGAAGAAGAAGGCAGCACTACATCAAGTGAGTAAATGATGGTCACCACCACGTACCACCTTCAAAATTTGGAGTAAACTACTGATATATTTCTTCAGAAGCTAATAAAAAAAAGTCATACATTTAGCACAAGAAATACATAATTTCACCAGCACATATAACAATAATAACCCTCCACTGCTGACCTTTTCACTGAGTTCTCTTGTGAGGTTGTTCCTGCTAGTCTCGGCCTCATTCAGTCGTGTCTCAAGGGTGGTCACTCGCTGGCGGTGGAAGTCCAGCTCAGATTGTGTGCCCGTGTACTTTGTGCTCAACTCTGACACCTGGGAACATTACACAGAGGTTCCTACATCAAGATCAGTATCAACATTGTAGATATCATCATCAGCACCATCAAATCATTACAGTTAATATCACCACCACCATCATCATCATCATCAATCCATGACTTCTTTTTCACAGGTTCTCCACCTTTCATCTTGTTCTTGTACTAAACTGTATGGTAAATAAATCATAAGTGGCAAGATATACTGTACAATGAAATCATATTCTACATACTGTGATCGGGTATATGAAAACAGAATACATGTAACTACATGGTATATTACAATGGAGAAGTTCATTCCAAATCCCAACTAAAGTTCCCTTTTTCTCATAATACAGTATCTCACTCTGTCCCACATAACACCCTATAAGTAATTAAAGTGCTGCTTAAAATCATCAAGCTAACCTATGGCAAGAATCTGAGGCATCTCAGTTTTAATTAGTTCCACAGCACTATCACCTGACACCATCCTCATACCACAGCAGATGACAGAGCATCCACACACACCAAGGAACATCAAAGCAACACCCAGCACATGATATCATACACAAATACTGTCATCTCTCCCCCTCTAGCCCACCTCAGACCAGCTTCCAGAAGCATATCCATACTCAAATCACTCGCCATTCCATTCAGTCACTTAAAGACAACACACAGCTACATGCACGGCCTCCTGATATCCATCCTTCTGAATCCTATCTCCCCTATGAGGACAGCATCCACCTGGCCAGGCTGAGATGTGGGCATCATCCAGCCCTCTTAAGTTATCAGATGAGGCTGGATGACTCTGTTGCTGATGCCTGTCCACGAAGTAACACAACACCCCATACTATTAAGCACATTATGGAAGACTGCATTGCACACAACCATCTATGCCAACAACACGACATACACTTATTGAGAGCTCTGTGGGAAAGCCCAGTCTCGGCCATGGTCTTCCTTAGGGACTCGGGGCTGTTCGGCCAGACTGCCTAGGAAACAACTACTACTACTACAGATGCCTCAAACAGGTCAAGAGGGTATGAATTCAGCCCCAGAAGAGAGGCTGAGGGTCATATGAACTACCTCCATGCTGATTATTTCTTCTCTGATTTCAGCCTTTTATATGAGGAGCTGAATGGAATAACCTCTCGTGCACCAAATACAGAAAATGGGAAAAAATGCCATATCTTTTCAAATGATAAAGATATTCTGGTGATTTTTTGTTTTCAAATGTAGCTGAAAACATCATGAATGTTATGAGAGTAAGTGATAGGATATTAGTAGTGAAAATTTTGGTCGGGCAAAAATTGGTTTCAGTTATATCAGCATATGCTCCACAGGTGGGATTGGATGATGCAGAGAAGCATAGATTTTGGGATGATTTAATACGTGTAGTGAGTGGTATGGGTGATGAAGAGGCAGTGGTTCTTGGAGGGGATCTAAATGGTCATGTGGGTGAAGCAGCTCAAGGTTATGAAGGAGTCCATGGAGGATGTGCGTATGGTGTGAGGAATGCGGAAGGGGAAAGAATACTCGAGTTTGGGGAGGCTATGGACATGATTGTGTGCAACACACATTTTAGGAAAAGAATCAGCCGGTTGATTACGTATGAGTCGGGGGGAAATAGTAGTCAGATAGATTATTTTCTGGTCAGGAGGGTTGATAGGAGATTAGTGAGGGATATGAAAGTTATAGGAAGTGAGGAGTGTGTGCAGCAGCACAAACTGTTGATTTGTGACATGGTGCTTAAGGAACGAGTGATGAGGAGGAGGACATATGTACCTAGGAGGAAAATATGGAAGCTGGGAAACCAATCAGTAAGGGATGCCTTTTATAGTGAGATGAGGAGAGTGGTGGCTGAACAGGAAGCCGTAGATAGAGACATTAATGAACAGTATAGAGCCCTTAAGAATAACCTCTTGAGAGTTACTGATACAATATGTGGTTGGACAAGAGGCCCACCAAGACATAAAGTAACTTGGTGGTGGGATGAGGGTGTAGAAGCTGCAGTTAAGGAGAAAAGAAGGCTTTTCCGGAATGGAAGAATGGTGGTAACAGGGAGTACTTGGCTGCCAAGCGCAGGGCTAGAAGAGAGGTATACAGGGCGAAGTCTGAGTCACAGACTTTTACTTGATAATCTAAATCATGGAGAAAGGAAAAATATGATTTTTAGGGTGGCAAATCAGGTGAAGAGGGATAATCGGGACATTGTAGGTGAGCAGTGTGTGAAGAATGATGATGGAAGGGTGGTGGTGAGCAGTGAGGATATTAAAGATGCATGGAGAGAGCATTATAGCCGATTGTTGAATGAGGAGTTTGATTGGGATAGAGAAGGTTTGGAGCCCGCTGATCCAGTGTTTGGCCCTTGGCCTTTGATTGAGGCTGCTACTGTGAGTCAGGCAATAGGCAGGATGCGGGTGGGGAAGGCGGCAGGTGTGTCTGGGTTGACTCCCGAGATGTTGAAGGCCTCAGGAGATACTGGGGTGAGGTTAGTCACTGACCTGATAAATAGGATTATATATGAGTGTGGTGTCCCAGATGATTGGCTGAGGAGTGTAATTGTAAATGTGTACAAAGGAAAGGGTGATGTCCTGGAAAGGGGAAATTACAGAAGTATAAAGTTCTTAGATCAGATAATGAAAGTAATGGAGAGAGTTCTAGAAGGTATGATTAGAGAAAGAGTGAATATCGATGAGATGCAGTTTGGGTTTATGCCAGGCAGGGGGACCACTGATGCCATATTCATTGTTTGACAGCTTCAGGAAAAATATATTGGAAAGAAAAGGGAATTGTATTTTGTTTTTGTTGATTTGGAAAAGGCCTTTGACAGAGTCCCTAGAGAGGTGGTGAAGTGGGCAATGAGAAAGCTAGGGTTGGAAGACTGGCTGGTTAGGGTGGTTATGGCCATGTACATGGGTGCTCGCACCCAAGTAAGAGTGAATGGAGCTTTGAGTGATGAGTTTTCCGTGAATGTTGGTGTGCATCAGGGGTCAGTTTTGAGTCCCTTGTTGTTTATCATGGTGCTTGAAGCCCTCTCACGTGACTTCAGAGATGGACTCCCATGGGAGATGTTGTATGCTGATGATTTGGTGTTGACTGCGGAGAATGAAAGGGAGGCGGAGGAAAGATTTAAGAAGTGGAGAGATGGTATGGGGTACAAGGGCTTAAGGGTAAATGCAGATAAAACAAAAGTGATGATATCCAGGGTTGGTGGCGGTACAATCAGAGAAGAGGGAGAGTGGCCATGTGCAGTTTGCCACAAGGGTGTGGGAAGCAATTCCATCTTGTGTAGTGTTTGTGATAAGTCGGTGCACAAGAGATGTAGCGGTATTAGAGGAAGACTGCAAGATGATGCTGATTTCATGTGTGCGGCGTGTCGGGGAGAGCAGGTGGAGATTGTTAGGCGTGAGAGGGTTGAACTTGCAGGTGAGTCTCTTGAGTGTGTGGAGGAGTTTTGTTATTTGGGAGACATGTTATGTGCCGGAGGTGGGGCTGGAGTTAGCTCGGTTGCTAGGGTGAGAAGTGGTTGGAAGAAGTTCAGGGAGCTGTTGCCTCTCCTGACATTGAGAGGACTCTCCTTACGTGCTAAGGGGTCTTTGTAAGCAGCATGTGTTAGGAGTGTGATGCTGTTTGGTAGTGAGACCTGGGCAGTAAAAGAAGAGGATATTCGCAGGTTTAAACGTACAGAAATGACAATGATTAGGTGGATGTGCAGTGCGTCCCTGCGTGCAAGGCCTGGGGGGGCAGGGTTTACGATGGAAGAGTTGAGAGGTAGGATGGGACTGGAGTGTATTGGTGTTGTGATGAGGAGATGTAGGCTGAGGTGGTTTGGACATGTGGAGAGGATGGGGGATGATAATTGGGTACAGAGGGTGAGAGGTGTTAATATTGGGGGAGGGGTTGGGAGGGGTAGACCAAGAAAGACATGGGACGAGGTCATTAAGTGTGACTTAAGGGTTAAGGGACTGAACAGGGAGGCTGCCAGGGATCGAGCAGCGTGGAGAGCCGCCATTAGGTGACCAAGGCCAACACATGCAAGCATGTTGGAGCCTTCAAAAACAAAACGAAACGAAAACATCTGCTTGCATGTTAGAGTATTAAAAAAAGGGATTAAAGAATCCCCCGAGCTAGACCTTACATTGAGATCATATAGCCCCGCTAGGTAACAGGAGGGCGCTACCCCTCCCGGCACGGCAGTCCCGGGCGCGGCTCGAACTCGCGACCCCCCCGGTCCCGAGCTTGATGCTCTACCTCTGAGCCACCGTGCCCCATCATGTTAGAGTATGTAAATCAATGGCATTTTGAAAGAACAATTCATTAACAGCATCTTTCTCCTCTTGCCTGACAACAATGAACTGCATTTTCCCCAAAATGTGTGTTATTGCAAGCCAACCTTACGATGTATGCATGTACTTTCACAATATCCATTAATATAGCACAAAACCAGCACAAAAAAATAAAATACAGCCAAGAAAATCTGTCCGTACCATACTGTTGACCTTGAACATGCCTGTGGCACTTGAGTGGTTATCACTACCATTCTGGGACTTCCCCTACATGGAGCTGACAATAGATGCATGTCTTAATGTGAATACATAGGAAAAATCGACCATAACACCTGTGGAATAACTGAGCCTGATGATGGTTTCCAAGATTCAGGACTTGGGGAAGACCATGCTACCCAGCAGAGTATAAACACCTTCGTGTGAAGTGCGATCAGTCAGTACCCTCTATAAAATGGGATTTTCACCCTTATTGGGGGCATTTTTCACATGATTCGTTATTGTACTAGTAGAAGAGGGTTTGGGAATGTACTCAATTCCAAAATGGCCACTGTGGAGGACAAGAGGTTACTCCACTCAGCGCCTCATATATCAGAAACCATATACAGTACACGGTCTGCTGCACTATGTTTGTTATATTTTGCATCCCAGCAGAGCCAAACCAAACAGATGATAATCCATGAAGTACAAGTTTGCATGAAATATCACACTTTTTTTTTTTTCCATCATCTACCAGCACTTGTTGGAAAATGAATATTTAATTTTGTGCTTGGTACAGCTTCCAGCCCACAGACAATCTTCATCTGAATTGAGACCAATCCAGTATGAGTGTTCTTTACTACACTTCTCCTTTATCTCATTTACCCATCATTTACCCCAGATATGAATGAGGCTATTTATCTTATTTATCTTCTATCAGATGCCCTATTTAAAAGAGCTTATTCAGGTTGTTGTTATTAGGTTTTCCATCTATTCTTCTACTGGCAGATGCTTAGTCCATCAATGGTGGCTACGACAAAAACACTTCAAGTCTCTCTTTCGTCAATCAAACTATTCCTTCCGGCCACTCCATGTGCTCAACTCTTACAACTTGCAAGATCTTCCCCACCTGTGCTTCCAGTGCCTGAATATTTTCCATGTAGTTTGCACACTTGGCCTTGAGTTCATCCACCTGCTGAGAGTTGCATGTCATTGCCTGCTCACGATCTTCCAACTGGCTCTGTAACTGTAATGCCTCTCTGTCCTTTTCCTGTCATGGGGATGTCAGAACACAGTATCATTTATATGAAGAAATCCATTTGTCTGATTCCATTATTCAGAATATTTATCTATTAGGCCATTATTCTGTAATATGGTAGCATAACCTCATGTCTCCGCAAACAGGATACACAGATCAGACTGAAGAAAGTGGAAAGGGGAAGACAAGGAGGAGGTGGAAAGATGATTTTTAAGAAATGCTGACTCAGAAGTATGCAGCTGGATGAAAGGTCTGCATTAAACAAAATGACAAAAATGAAGTTATACATTAGTGAATGAGTTATTCTACATTACCAGTAATACTAATAACTGAAAGCAGTGATCAGCCGGGCTTGATTGCCAACGTATTCAATTTTTTTTGGTGTATACCATTATAAATAACAGAGAGTGAAAGTGACAAATATGCTTGGCAGTTTTTTCCTGATTTCACATACCACCCCAACACACAGAAATCAATACGAATACAGTATTCTGCATAAACACACCCACACATACAGTAGAGCAAGCATAAACAAAAAAGTGTAGTCTAAAGAAAGTAAACATAAAAAATCAGTTATCCAAGGAATTTACTTTGGTAGCTAAATTGCAGACACAACACACCAAGGCAGGCAGTAGTGGTAGGGAGATGGCAAATTGTAAATTAAAATTACTTTTCTGTAAGATGGATAACTTTGGAAAAGTGTCTCTAGAAGGTGGTAAGAGAAAGAGTAAAAGTTGAAAACAGAATGATGACTTCTACCCAAAAATGTGTGAAATGGAAACATAATAAATTAGTGGAGAAAGTGAATAAACTGGAGAAAACTTTTCAAACTGAAATAGAGGAAATCAAAATGGAACTATGCCTGCAAAAGGGGAAAAAAAAAGAAAAAACAAGATGAATTTGTAAATGAAATAAACAGAAGCAACAACAGATGAGCTGTCAGTTAAGGAAGATCCACTGAGAAAGAAAACAAGTGAAATGGGAAGTACTGTAGTCAACCATAAGAGAGTTCTGGAGGAGTTAAAAAATGACACAGATACAATTAAGCAAGCAAACAGTCTCACAGATCAAAGCAATGATGCTGAAGAGATAATACCTCAAACAAATGAGATGATAAGAAATTGTAAATTATAAAGATGAGGTACAAACCACATATGCTGAAATGGTAAAATTGATGAAAAAGCTAGAAATCAAAGTTGAAGAAAAAAGCATTAGAAAGGAAGTGAAAGAAATAATAAAATACAGCCCAAAACTGACGAAGGAATCAGCTGAGATAAACAAACCTATAGTAATCAATGGTAAAGATGAAGAAGAAATAAGAAACAGAATAGCTAGAAGTTAAAGGAGATGGTCAATATAATGAACATACTGAAAGAAGTATCAAATGACATCTGTGAGAAACATATAGAGGAATACAAAAGGCTTGGGAAATATGAAAGGAACAAGTAACCTTCCAAAGTGTGAACACTAGAAGAAATATTACAAATACTAACAAACTAAAGGAATAAAAGGAGTTAAGAAAAATATGGATAAGAAAATTCCTAACTCAGGAGGACTGGGGATTACTAAAAGAAAAGAGGGAAGAACCAAAAACAAAAAATGAGGAAAGACCAGATGAGGAGAGGAGTAAATTTTTTTACAAAGTAGTTTCGCGGGTAACTGAGGCATTAGAGAGGAGTAAATTTTTTTTTACAAAGTACTGTAGTTTAGTGGGTAATTAAGGCATTCCAATCGGATTGAGGCGGTGTGGGTTTATATCCAAGGGATGGTTGGGGTTTATTCCTCACGTAATGCAACTCAGGGATGAGTGGGGCTGGTCACTCTCATCTTAAATGCCCAGACCAACTTGCCTAGCCCTGGGCTCCTACGCTCTTCATGGGGCAACATAGGATTGGATGATGGATGGATGGGGTAGGGTTACAAGTAAGAAAATGGCACATACACAACAAGAACTAAAAAAAATACAGCTAGTACTCTCAAACTATGTCAAATATGTAAACAACATGTTTAAGATTATGTACTCAAACACAGATGGAATGGTATCAATACCATGAGATAAAAGACTATACTAAAGATAAGGAACCCCATATCATTTACCTAACTGAAACAATATTAACCCCAAGGATATCCAATGACACTAAGCTTTGAGGAATACAATATATGGAGAAGAGATAGAAATTTGAAAAAAGGAAGAGTTATGATATTAACAAAGATAAATCTACGAGTCAAAGAGATTTAACTAGATATACCCTCACATGCAGAATTAACTGCACTAGAGATCAACATATCTGGAGGGAAAATAATGGTGGCAAATTTATACGTGCCACCCAAAACAAATACTCAGGACAGAGGTGAATACGAAGACTTGGGAGGAAGCATAATACAGAGTTTGAAAGCCCTACTACAAAGAATTGAAGAGAAATATGAAAGAATTATACTAGCTGGAGATTTCAAAACAAATGTAAACTGGAATACTCTAGATGTAGGAAGCTATGAAAGATGTTGGGAACAAAAGCTCCTGGATCATATACAAGAGTTTTTCCTAACATAACGTGTAAAGGAAAACACCAGAAAAAGAGGACTGGGAGAACCATCATTACTGGACCTTATTTTTTGTAGGCAAGACAGTGATATTGACAAAAGAGAGTATCACCCTTCTTTCGGCAAAAGCAACCATGCAGCATTAAATTGCAACTTCAGGACTGCATATGATATAGTCAGCAGTAATGAAAGTAACAAAAAGAGCCTAAACTACAAAAAGGGGATCTATCTATCTATCTATCTATCTGCTGCCAGACGCCTCAATCCCGAACGGGGTGGCCACAAACAAATCGCCTCCATGTCACTCTGTCCCCTGCCATTTCACTACCACGCTCCCAACTCACACCCCCCTCTCTCATATACCTCTCCACTCCATCCCTCCATCTCATCCTCGGCCTCCCCCTCCCTCTCGCCCCCTCCACCTCACTCACATACACTCTCCTCGTCAATCTTTCACTCTCCATCCTCTCCACATGCCCAAACCGTAGCTCGATCGGTAGAGAGTTGGCTTGCAGTCCCGTGGGACCCAGGTTCGAATCCTCGCTGGTGCAGGGAACAGTTTAAGGATTTGAATTTCATTAAATCAGGCTTTACTGATCTACCAAAAGACCCGCCGACATGTCGTAAAAATAACCCCGCTAATACCAATACACCAGTCCTGTATGAGACAGCCCTAGCATGTATTCAATATGGATGGTGGGTGTTAAGCGCCGAAGTGGTGACATGTAGAGGTGTATGGTATGTAGAAGGACGACTGGGCCTTGATAGCAGGCTGTAAAGCCTATGCCCAGAGTCGGACACATAAAAAAAAAAAAAAAAACACCTTAACGTGTTTCTCCTAACGCTTCCCATCACATCCTCAACCACACCACAACGCTCCTTCACTTCCTCATTTGTTAGTCTGTCTCTCCCTGTGACTCCACATGCTCCTCTCAAATAACTCATTTCCACTGCTCTCACTCTTGACTTCTGTCCTTCCAACAGGGTCCAAGCTTCACTTCCATATGTCAGAGTTGGTATCACAATACTGTCATGTAACAACTTTTTCACTTCCATGCTCACCTCCCTGTTTCTTATCACTGCTTTCAACGAACCAGCAACCTTCCTTCCCTGCTGCACCCTTTCGAGCACTTCACCCTCCAGACTGCCATCCTTACTCATCACACTGCCCAAGTACTTAAATTCACTCACATTCTCCATATCCTTCCCATCCAATCTCACTGTACACTCACTGGCTTCACTTCTCTCGAAGACCATCACTTTACTCTTCCCCACATTCACCTTTAGATTCCATTTCTTACACACACTCCCAAACTNATCTATCTATCTATCTATCTATTGCCAGACGCCTCAATCCCGAACGGGGTGGCCACAAACAAATCGCCTCCATGTCACTCTGTCCCCTGCCATTTCACTACCACGCTCCCAACTCACACCCCCCTCTCTCATATACCTCTCCACTCCATCCCTCCATCTCATCCTCGGCCTCCCCCTCCCTCTCGCCCCCTCCACCTCACTCACATACACTCTCCTCGTCAATCTTTCACTCTCCATCCTCTCCACATGCCCAAACCACCTTAACGTGTTTCTCCTAACGCTTCCCATCACGTCCTCAACCACACCACAACGCTCCTTCACTTCCTCATTTGTTAGTCTGTCTCTCCATGTGACTCCACATGCTCCTCTCAAATAACTCATTTCCACTGCTCTCACTCTTGACTTCTGTCCTTCCAACAGGGTCCAAGCTTCACTTCCATATGTCAGAGTTGGTATCACAATACTGTCATGTAACAACTTTTTCACTTCCATGCTCACCTCCCTGTTTCTTATCACTGCTTTCAACGAACCAGCAACCTTCCTTCCCTGCTGCACCCTTTCGAGCACTTCACCCTCCAGACTGCCATCCTTACTCATCACACTGCCCAAGTACTTAAATTCACTCACATTCTCCATATCCTTCCCATCCAATCTCACTGTACACTCACTGGCTTCACTTCTCTCGAAGACCATCACTTTACTCTTCCCCACATTCACCTTTAGATTCCGTTTCTTACACACTCTCCCAAACTCATCTACCAAGCCTTGCAGCTCCCCTTCGTCTTCACTCAACAACACAGTATCATCTGCAAACAACAGTACAGGGAGTTTCCACACACTGCCCTCTCTCACTAGGGCCACTCCAATATCCACTGCCCGACCTTGTATCTCTTTTATAACCCCATCCATATACAGATTGAACAACCATGGAGACATGACACATCCTTGTTTTAATCCAACCTTCAAATGGAAAGATTCACTCAATTTGCCATCCACACGCACTGCAGCCTTAGCACCCTCATACATACTCTTCACTGCCTTCAACAACTTCCCATCCACTCCATATATTCTTAATACCTTCCACAAACCTTGTCTATCCACCCTGTCATATGCTTTCTCCAGATCCATGAATGCTGCATACAACTTCCTGCCCTTCTCTAGAAACTTTTCCACTAAGGATCTAAGAATGAATATCTGGTCTACGCAACCTCTTCCCTTCCTAAAACCTCCTTGTTCTTCTCCAACTAATTCCTCAGTAATTTCCCTAACTCTGTCAATAAGTATCCTACCATATATTTTTCCTATTACACTGAGAAGGCAAATGCCCCTATGATTACCACACACTGCTTTTTCCCCTTTTCCTTTGTACAGAGGAATAATTATACCTGACTTCCAATCCTCCGGGACTCTACCCTCCTCCCAAGCCAAACTGCACACCTTCCACATCCATTCTATTACTATCTCTCCCCCATGCTTCAGCATTTCACCACACACTCCATCAATTCCTGGGGCTTTCCCCATTTTAACTTTCTTCATTGCTTCCACCACTTCCATCCTGGTGATTTCTTCCTCTCTTCTCACAACCCTCCTTCTCCCTGCCATTCCCCAGCCACTTATACTTGCATTACTTTCATTCTCTATGTTCAACAGTTCATTAAAGTGTTCTCTCCATCTGTTTACTTTTTCTCCCTTTTCCACTAGTAATCTACCATTTTTATCTTTCACACCCCCACTGACTTCGTTGGCACCCTGTCTAGCTCTCTTTACCTCCTTCCAGAACATTTTCTTACATTCCCTCCACTTTGCACTCAAATTCCTTCCAAACTCCTCATCCACTCTCTTCTTACTCTCTCTTACTAATCTTTTCACCTCTCTCCTCCTCACTACATATAACTCTCTCGTCCGTCTCTCAGCTTCTTCGT
>JAGKTI010015917.1:0-11889 GCA_018397915.1 Birgus latro
TATGTATGTATGTATACTTCTATGGGTACGTTTCAGTCAGAACTTAAACAGGTAAAGAAAATAGTGAAATTTGTAAAAAGAAAGCATAAAAAAATTATTTTTCCATTATACACAAATGGTGGGGAGAGGTAGGTCAGTGACCCCTCTTCCCTGAATCACTCCAGTCTCATCCCTCCTCAACCCCCCTCCCTTCCCTGCCTCACCCCAGCTTCTCCCCTCGTCACCTCTTCTCTTCTCATTTTCTCTTTGCCTCTCCTCTCCTCTCTCCAGTCTTTCCCCCTTTCTGTCTCTTCCTTGCCACACCCTGCCAGCGCCATGGACTACTCAGTGGCGCTGCACCCTGCTTCTCCCCTCTCACCCAAGCCTTTACCCTCTTCACCCTAGTCTCACCTGTGCCTCATCTCAGCCTCTCTCCTCTTTACCTCCTGACTCTCCCGTGCCTCACCCCTGTTTCTTCCCTGATTCACCCCTGCCTTTTCCCTGCCTCACCCCTGCCTCTCTCTCCCCTTCACCCATGCCTCTTCCCTGCCTCTTCCTTGCCTCACTCTCCCACAACCCTCGCTCCGATCTATTTCTGATTTTAATTTTGCCCTCATTGCAGTTGCGCATCCGCCTTCCCTCTGCCCCCATTATTATTGTTACTATTATCTACCCAGTCAACAAAAGATGTCGGACGTGTGCTGTATTTTTTATTCTTTGAGCCAGAGGACGCATTTTTCATCTTTTTTTCTCGCTGTTTGTCTGGCTATCCGTCTCCCTCTCTGCCTGTTTGTCTGTCTGCCTTTTTGTCTGTCTGCCTGTTTTTCTTTAGCCACGTCAGTCTGT
Organism: Birgus latro; assembly: GCA_018397915.1. Classification (NCBI taxonomy): domain Eukaryota; kingdom Metazoa; phylum Arthropoda; class Malacostraca; order Decapoda; family Coenobitidae; genus Birgus; species Birgus latro. Next base: position 826 of record JAGKTI010015917.1, read on the forward strand.
TTGTCTGCATGTCTCCCTGTCAGTGCGTGCTTGTTGCCCGCTCGTTTACGGTCTAACTGTTGAAGACACTGACCTGAAATCATTATATACTGTACTTTGGTATCAACTGACCGTATATAGAATGTGTTCGAATATAATGGTCAGCAGTTAAAAGTCAAGCAAACTAAATAAAAAGAAGTCTGTTCCAAGCAGGCGATTATACTCCGTCTGGAAAGCATTCAAGTTATATTCGTATTCATAGTCTTATTCTTTTACTCATTGTCTGCGTATTTCTGGAGGTGTCGGCGGTATATTTTGCACGTTTATTTAGTAGCTTCTCCATCATTTATGCCCGATTTTCACCTGTTCATATACTTTATCGCTGTCTATCCATATCCTTTTCCATCTATCAGTTTATCTGTCCATCTTTCTGCCTGTCTGTCTGTCTGTCTCATTCTGTCTGTCTCTCATTCTGTCTGTCTGTCTCATTCTGTCTGTCACTCATTCTGTCTGTCTGTCATTCTCTCTGTTTGCCTCTATCAATCTGTGTCTTTCTGTATTCTTGTCTGTCATTATGTCTCTCTGCATGTCTGTCTCTTTATCTGTTCTGTCTGTATCTATCTATCTATCTGATTACCTATCAGTTTTTTGCCAGACCCCCGATTCCAGACTTCATCTGATGTAATCCCGATAAAGTGTCTTTCTGTCATAGCAAAGATCCTGCCATTCTACGCCATCCTCCATCATGTACTCCTTAATTCGTTTCTTCTGTTTCGTTCTTTTCTTTTTTCTTCTCATTATTCAGTAGGTTTGGCTTCTGTGCTTGAAAATAGTGCCTGTGTAAATATTAAACTTTTACAAAGACACGTGCGCAGTCACACAAACTGTATATAAACACACACACACACACCTTAAGATATACCCACAGCCACACACACACACGAGCACAGGGATAAAAACAAGCAGAGACTCAAAAATCCAAACACAATAAATTCTTGGCAAGACCCACTATCATAACCCGCATTATCACCCCTGCAACAAGAACAGCAATCCCTGCAACAGTTATACCCTTCCAAACAAATATACAAGCGAATAACACCACCAGGTCAATGAGTAACCACAACCCACAGTCGCCTTCATTTCTGTGTATGCGACGCTGGGCATAGATTAAAGGGTCAGTTCCCGAGGTTCAGCAGTTCTCATACACGCAACAGATGGCTCCACACCCCTTCATATATCACCAAGCACTAATACCCACCGTCCATACTGAATCCATGCTAGGGGTCTTTTATTCGGAGTTGGTGTAATGGTGTTTGTGTGTGTGTGTGTGTCTGTGGGTCTTAAGGATGTTTTAAGACTGTTTTAATTCAGTACCTCAGAAATGACACCTTCCCCAGCTGGAGGTCGATCTTGCATCCTTTCGAATAGCAGTCCAACCCTTAGCCAATGTACCATTACCTCCTCATTCATCACGCAGCCACAAACACTTCCTACACTTATCCACAAGAACAGTAACCTCCACCAACGTTTTAACACTTCAACTCAGCTGTTCTGCCAATATTTAGTTCCTTCATATCCATCACAACCGCCTGTAAATATTCATGCCTCCCACAAGTCTTGCCATCAACACTGTCCCCTTTCATCCCTTGTCTCTCCTCTCTCCCTTTCTCTGACTCCCCTATTTTTCTCCCTTTATCCCTCGCCATTCCTCTTTCTCCTCTCTTACCCCTCGACACTCAGATTTCATCCTTGGTTTCTCTCTCTCTCTCTCTCTCTCTCTCTCTCTCTCTCTCTCTCTCTCTGTCTTTCCATCTATCCATCAATCTATCTCTTCCACACATCCACAAGTCATCCCACCACAACCTCTTCCACCACCGCTCATCCTCACAACCACTCATACTCACAGCCTCATCCTCACAACCTCTCACCCTCACAACCTCTCATCCTCACAGCCTCTTATCCTTACAGCCACTCATCCGCAAAACCACTTCCACCTACATTCACCCCCACCACATCAACCACCAGCAACCAGTCACCACTTAGCTCACTACACTGAACCCACTGTCTCCTGTATCTGTTATCCATCAAGACCACTTACCTCACCTATCTCCGTCTCCAGCAAACTCTTCCACAATTGTTTTTATTCTTGTTTCCCTCAGAATTACCACATATGATCATCGTGAGTATTGCTTCTGTTACTACTACCCATAACCACAGCTACCATCACCCCTCACGACCATTACAGCTACCACAAGTCACTACCATCACTACCGTCACTACCCACAGCTACCATCCACCACTACGACAGTTACCATCCCACCTTCACAGCACCTTTACTTTTACCGACCAGCCTGACTACTACCATCTCCAGTCCCCACTACGAACCACCCCAACCACCAACCATTACCACAGCTACCACCAACCAGTCAGACACCACCATCACAACTAACTACCACACCCCACTAACCTCACGAAATACCACGATCACAGTCACCAACCACCTCACCTACCACCTCCTGCCATGACCATCACCAGTCTATCACCATGATCCACGCCTACCACTATACACCAATGTCGCCACCACCTTCCGTTATTAGTTCCACCACATCCATCCAACCACAATACTACCACACTCCACCACCAATCACCCCTAGTTCCACCACTTTCTCTGCATTCAATATTTCCATCAAGATTACCACCACATTCCACCACATTCACCTTTACCACCACTTCCACTAAGATCGCCACCACATCCCATCACTAGTTCCACCATTTTCACCAATATTATCACCACATTCCACCACTGATTCCACCACATCCACTATTTCCACAACTTGTCAACATAACCACCACATTCCACCACTAGTTCCAACACTGCCACCACCGTCGCGTTGCCACCAGAACCGGAAGCCACCTAAAGGACGGTCGTGGTGTTCGCAAAACCCCCAGTATTTTGCCTGACCTCCTCTCATAATGTGTTTGTGCAAAGTCGGGGTGGTGTCGGATCCAGCTGGCCTGTTGTTGTGAGTTACACGAATTAATGTTTTGCCCTCGGGTGGCTCGTCTCGGTGCCTGTTTCATTTTACCTGGCTTCCTTCTGTTCCATTTTGCTCCCCCTCTTCTTTCTGCCTCCCCATTCGCCCCCTCCTTTCCCCCCTACCTCTGTTCCTGTCCCTCTTCCCTGTTTTAAGAGTCTCTTTACTTCCCCTCCCTTCTCTTCCTTGTTATATCACCCCTGCTCATGCCCCCTCCCCTTGTTTCATCGGCCTCTTCCTCTTTCCCCCTAGTCCCCTCCCTTGTTCTGTAGCCTCCCACAACCTTCGTCCTCTTTCCTTTTCCTTTGTTTTACCAATTCCCCCTCCCCCTCCTTCTTTCTGCCCCCCTTCCTTATTTTACTAAGCCCCTCCTCCTCTTCTCTGTCCCCATTCCATGTTTTACCAGCCCCCCACCCCACCCCCTTCATCTAAATGCCATGACCCCTCCCCCCTCTTCCCTCTTCCTTGTTTAACCATCCCCCATCCCACCCCTCCCTTCCTCTATCCCTCTTCCGTGTTGTACCAGCCACTACCGCCTTCCCCCCACTCCCCTCTTCCTTGTTTTACCAGCTCTCCTCCCACTTTGCCCCTTCCCCTCTTCCCTATTACCCTCTCTGCCCCCTTCCTCTTAGCTCCCATTCCCTCATCCTCTCTGCAGCCACCCGCTCTTCTGTCCCAATTCCTTGTTTTGCCATCCCCCCTCCCCGTCTCTTGTTTTACGATGCACTATTTTTACGGTACTGATTTAATTATGGTTCATTATGATTCGCCTATTCGTTCCAGCGTGTTGCACTTGCTGTTTTACGGCAGATTAGTGCAGGCATCTTTTATACAATTAGTTCTGGCTGAATTTGTCCAGGGGATGGCAAAGCTGAAGGTAATAGTTGAATATCTCGAAACTGTATTTCCTCCCAAAATATGGAGCGTTCCCTAGTAAGATATTAATAACAATGTTCCCTAGTAAGATATTAATAAAAACAGCGTTCCCTACTAAGATATTAATAAAAACAGTCAAAAACAAATCTTATGCTTCTTGTGCTTAATTTAACTTTGCCGTATCTCTCCAGGCAAGGGCAAAATTGAGGACGATAATCGCATATCCCAGACTATATGCATAACACCCTTTCAAAAAAGGAAAAAAAAAAAAAAGGAGCGTCGCCAGTATCATGTTAATAGGAAATGGGTGAAAGACAGATTATTGGTTCCTTTCCTTTAATTTTTTGCCTGTCCAGGTAATGGCAGAGATGAGGACAGTAATAGGCCCTCCTGAACTGTAAACACCTCCCATTCAAAAAAGAAATGAAGCGTCGCCATGAAATTTATCATTTAGGAAAAAGGAAAAAGAAAATCCTATGGTCTTTTGTGTAATTAGTTTTTGCTTACTTTGTCCGGAGAATGGCCGAGCTTGAAGACAGTAATCGGATATCCCGGAACGGTAAGCATTTTCCTCCCAAATGAAGGTACAGCGCCATCATGTAAGATACAAAAAAAAAAATAAAGTGAAAAATAGATCTCTGCTCAAAATGCGACCGAGCCAGCATCAGCAAAAGCAGCAGCAGTAGCGGGAGGGGGTAAAAAATGAGACACACGCACACACACCAATAGTCTTTATGGTTCGTTTTCCCCTTTTTTCAGGACGGGAAATTCGCACTAATTGGCGGATTTAGTTAGCCTTGTATTGTAAGCCCCCCTGCCAGCCCTCCAGCCCGGTTTGTGTTGTGTCTGTGTGCGCTGCTGGTGAATATTCTGAAAACCTGCAGGAGAGGAAACTCGCCCCTCTGCTATTATTATTCCATCAGTTTTGTCCGTGTGTGATCGGATAGGAGGCAGAGAGAGAGGGCTGCCCTATTCTCGTTGACTTAAGAGATTCCGTGACCCCATCTCCTGAGCGGTTTATTCTGTTTGTGCCGCTGCCTTGAAATCCCCTTGTGTGTTAGTGATGCAAACTGCTGCGATACTGAATACGCATATCTGTTCCATAAGATTATCGTGTTGCATGTCACAGATGCAGACATCTTCGACACTGAAAATAAGTGAATATAAGCGAACAGTAATAAGTAAAATGCAAAATAATTCGCTAAGGAAAAGTTGGTTCGAAATCTACACTAACGATGATGCGGCCTTTAATCCTTATCCCCTCAAATCCGGTAACGTGTCATTTAGGATTTTCTTGCTGCTTACCGACGATTTTGCTCAGCTTAGGAGAACCACATAGTAGGTTAATGGAGGTTACGGCCCGCATTCTCGTTGGGTAAGGAAGCACCTTAACACCTCTTCCTTGGCGATTTATTTTTGATTATGGCTGGTTAATTTGTGCCTTGTCTTTGCAGAGTATGGCAGTATCGTAAGGATTTATACAATACAGAAGAGGACAGAATGATGTAACAAGCAAAATAAATCGCTTAGGAAAAGATTTTAGGGAGATTCCTTGTCCGACGAGAGTACGGCCCTACATCTCGCTCCTCCACTTCGAAAAATTAATCCTAGATGGGCAAAACCGTCTGGAGGAAGCGAGAATAAAATGAAAAAATACGTCGCCGGGTTGAAGGGGTTAAATCTCGAGGGACGATTGATTTGTTTTACCCAGATGACCAGAGACGATTTAATTTGCCACTGTAAAAGCTCCAGAGGTTTTAGAGTTTACAGAATTTCGCGATTTGCTCCTCTCAGTTCAATAACGCCTTATTTCAGACGATTTTAATAGGCTAAGGTAAGGTCTAACGTTGTGAAGAGAGTAAGGAAGGCTACTGCATATATGAATCCTTCGGTTCGAAAAGTCTTCCAAAAGCTGAATAAAATCATCTAGAGTTAGCAGTAGTAGAATAAAAAATACTTTACTTCATCGGGTTTATAGCTTGAGTTTTGTGGTGGGGCAGACTTGAGGGGGAACTGAAGAGCCTGGCTGAGGTAAAGGCAGAGGGAAGGGAAGGAGAGAAGAAGAGGGAAGAGGAGAGGGAGAAAAAGCAAAGGGAAGGTGTGGAGAAGAGAAGGGGAAGGAGGAGAAGGAGGAAAAACAAAGGGAAGGGAGAAGGGGTGGAGAAGAGAAGATTAAGGAGGAGAGGGAGGAAAAACAGATCGTAAGGGAAGAGGAAGGGAATAAAAGGGGAATTAGACACAAAAAGGAAAAAAAACGATAGATGAAAGAACTGAGAGATTTTGAGAATGAGAAAAAGTACAGGTGGAAAAAGCAAGAAAAGAAAAAAAAAACTAGTAAATTAGGATGAAGAGGAGAAATCATGACAAAACAGGAAGAGGAAGAGAGGGAGAGGGGAAAAGAAAAAAATAGTGGAAAAGGGAAAACCAGAAAGATACGGAGTACGAAAGAAAAGAAGGGGGAAATAAGGGAAAGAAGGACGAAGAAAACAGGGGAAAGGAAAGAGAAATAGAAGGTACGGAAGAGTGGGAAAAAAAAAAGAATAGAAGGAAAAATTAAAAGATGAATAAAGAGGAAGTGGATGAGGAGACGGAACACTTGAATGAGGTACAAAGGAGACTACAAATAATTAAGTAATCAGTGACTGTGGTATCTGATCTGTGAGTCCAGGGGTCGTATGCTTACACCCGAAATTAAGAAGTGGGATGCAGGCCCTAAAATTTTAAGACAATTTTTGAAGTACTTGACAATCAGGAAACGTATTTGGCCTTCTTATATGGTTGCTGACTGCGTTCGGTAGTATGGGATGCAGGCTAACCATACCTAATAGCCACAGGAGTTTCACAAATGACCGTAAAAAATTTGGGGGTTTTGCACTCCACTTTGCAATATAAGGATTAAGAATATGACCTTAAAATACGGGGAACAAAACAAGAAGGCTCCCTCACCTACTTATCCTTCTACCAAAACAGGCAAACATGAGGAACCCCCATGTATAATAACCATCACGAAAATTTTATGGGAAAGGGTGAATGAACTTTGTATTCTTCACTATTTCAGCTTGTAAAGGGAGAGTAACATTAAATACATGTCGATGTTGTTGCGTCCCTCATGATCTGAATGAAGCAGCAACATGCCATATTCATTTACCCTTTTCCTGCATTCAGTGAGAAAATAAAAGAAAAAAGCAGAAGAAATGTAAGGAACACAGGGAGTGATAACTGCGAGGACAGAGGGCGAGGAAAAGGAATGAGAGTCGCAGAAGAATGTCGACTAAATAAATGAAGGAAAGCCGGAGAAGAGGCAGGGGAGCACGAGGCGCAGAGATGAGGGGTGAAGGGGGAAAAATGCTGTTAGTTGAGGGAGAGGGAAAAGAGAGTGTAAAAAACCGAGAGAGAAAAGAATATCACGAGAAGCAGCTGGAGATAGACCTTGCGTGGAGGAAGGGAGATAGGGTACAGAGGCAGGAGGTAGGGGTGAAAGGGGGGAAAAAAATGTAGGGGTGAAAGGGAAAAAAATGTGAAAGAGGAAATAGGAGAGTGAATGATGATAAACTAGAGTCATCATTCTCGTCGATTTGGGGTCCGTATCCAACGAGGCTTAGGAGGCTTCGTAGCATCTCTTTCTTAGCGATTTATTTAGTTTATTACTCCTTAACATTAAGTTATATTTTATTTATATAGATTTGATAACAACATAATTTCCATCAGTAACAAAAAAAAAAAAGAAGATTCTGAGGTGTAATGTGCAGAATAAATCGCTCAGGTAGAGGTACCGCGAAATTTTCATTGTGACTTAGAATATGACCCAGGGAGGCTTTCTGTCACCTCATACATATTTTTTTTTTAGTTTTTATTTATTTATTTATTTTTTATTTTTTGGCATATGATATTCTTTTGTGTGCCATTTCTCGTGTGCTGTGAGTACGGCTGTCAGTGTTAGTATCTGCCATGAATCATTGACTCCCTTCCTACTCCTTCAGCCTCAACAACGCCCACACTTGCCGACTGAGCCGTCCCATCAGCACGTAAGATATTGCCAAATGGGTTTCTAAGGAAGCGCTATTTACGGGCCGCCTTGTATGTGTAATTTATGTCAATAATGAAAATATATAAGTAGCACAAGAAAAAAATACTAACGTGTAATATGCTAAATTTATCACTAAGAAGGATGTGCTAGATAGGCTCTTAAGCTAACGAGAAATATATCTAGGAATAAGAGTGTGGCAGGGAAGACTACAACTCTAAGCCATTCACTTTAACTTGGCCTAAAATTACCACCTCCTTATCTTCAAACCTGCACAGTATAAAGAGACTGACAAAGAAATATGATGCTTTACTTCTTTTGCTTTAACTAACCCAAACTTTCGTCCTTTTCTAGATTGTTTCAAGCAGCTCAGTGGCAGAAAAAGACAATGCTACGACTCTACATCCTTTCCATGTCACTTCGTCATGACTAGCATCGTATTCGGGTGTTATTCTTTTGTTACAACTCAGCAGTCAGTATGGAGAGATGTCACTTTTAGGCCAAATCAGAGTAGAAACAATATAGTAACGGAGAGAGTCAATAGGAAAGATTCAGGACCGTCGTATTGTCTTATTCTATCAGTGAACAAAGAAAAATAACTAGCAAAGGGATGAAAAGCTCTGTCAAGTTAGGGCGGACGAAGAACAGCGTAAAGGAGGTAAGGGTGGCAGGGTAAAAGAGGATGAAAGAGAGAAGAGGAGAGTGAGAGATGAAAGGCTAGGAGTGAGGGGAGGACATAGAGTGTTAAGAAAGAGGCGACCGTTAACTAGCAAAAAACAAAGGAGAGGGAAGGCAAAACAAAAGAGGAACGAAAGACAAAAGGGGGGAGAGAGAGAGAGAGAGAGAGAGAGAGAGAGAGAAGGGGTAACGGAAGCCAAGATAATTTTTATGAAGACGGCCTGCGAGGGAAGAGAGAGAGAGAGTCGGCACAAGAGAAAGGGAGAGAAAGACAATTATGAGAGGAGGGAGGGAGGCCGAGCAAGACAGTTATGCAAGGGAAGGGAGGAAGGGAAGGAAACAGGAGGTGAGAGGCGAGATGAAACAGAGAACGAATATAGATTGCGTGATTGCAGTCAGGATGGGGTGGGAAGGAAGGAAAGAAGGAAGGGAGAGGGAGAACGCGCCAGAAACAGAACATGGAAAAACGGGTCAACAAAATGTGGACTTTTGGATTTCAATGTAGCTGTTTGCGTTTATGAAAAAAAAAAGTGTTTCAGATGAGTTGTTTTATGTTTTTCTATATTTATTTATTTGAATATAATCGTCTGGGGTTACTTAGGGTAAAACACCAGAAAGAGTAACAGGGAAAAGATACAAACTGTGCGCTTGTGGAATTCTGTGCAGGTGCTTGCGTTTGTACAAGACGGAAAAAAAAATATATAAGAAATAGCTGTTTCATACATGGTTAATATGGGAGCTGTTGAAACCTTGTGCAGCGATCGGTTTCCCTCGGCTGAGTAAAATCGTCCTGCGTTAACTGGAATAAAGAAACAAAAGATAAGTACTTTACAAACGATAGCAAGGAAACTGATGACTGGTTAACATGCATGAATGCATTTAAGTTTGTGAAAAGTCAGGGTCTTAGGCAACGTGTGTGTGTATGTGTGTATGTGTGTGTGTGTGTGTGTGTGTGTGTGTGTGTGTGTGTGTGTGTGTTTTGTGAATGAGATCATCTGACGTTTTGCCGGAGTAGAAGAACAGAACACATGTAAAGGAAAGCAAAGAAAATACATGTGAAAGTAGACATAGACGAGTTGTGTGATTATTAGTTTACGCAATGTCAAAATGAAAAGTATAGGAACTAGTATTAATGTTAGTGATCTGTAAATGGAGAGGCAAAAGAAGCAGAAGTGAACTTAAATTAACGGAGGAACCACAGCAAAACAAGAGTAAAAACTGAAACACTAGAAAATTTCTTACAAATACCGGATTTTCAGCTTACACAAATACCAGACAAGAAAATATATTGAATAGTGTGGAATACGTCATTGTGAAAAATAAGGAGAAGCGAATGAAATAAGAATGAACTGAAAACGAAAAGAGAAACAGGAGCACAACAGAAATGCCAGGGGGAAGAGATATACCTGCACACTGAAAGCATTATTATGAGGAAACAGCAGCGTCAGACCCACTCACACTCTGGCAGCGAATGAAAGTCGAGCTGAAATCTTTATATCCTCACAAGGTTCAAGTCGGGCAGAAACTGTTATATCTTTACATTAATCTCATCTTTAATATGTGTGGCTATTCCTCCATAGAGAAATACAAATTGCGTGTTTACAACCAGTCAGAGATATGAAAGGCAGCTGGCAAAACACCTGGGAGTAGTATTGGCGTAATAGCAAAGTTTCTTAACTCACGGTCATGCAAGATGGATGGAAGGAATGTGAGATATAACAGGTCATATCTCTGTCACCCAACTTACACAAGCAAAATGACGATAGTGGATTGTGTTTGTGTGCCTATTTGTTTGTGTCCTAGTGTGTGTGTGAAAGAGAGAGAGAGAGAGAGAGAGAGAGAGAGAGAGAGAGAGAGAGAGAGAGAGGTATGAGTGTGCGAGTATATTTGTGTGCATCTGTGTGCGTGTGTGCGTCTATGTCCGTGTTCGTGAGTGTGTGTGTATCTGTGCCAGTGAGCACGAAATCCAAGTAGGTTAATAAGCACGAGTGAGTGAGCAAGGGGGGAGAAAGAGAGAGCTAGCGGGAAAAAATGAGCAAGGACGAGAGCGAGTACAAAGAAGTAAGCAAGAGAGGGAAAAAAGTAAGCTAGTGAGGGAGTGAGAAAAGTGAGCAAGTAAGGGAGCGAGAAAAGTAAACAAGTAAGACTGTGAGAAAAGTAAGCAAGTAAGGGAGCGAGAAAAGTAAGCAAGTAAAGGAGCGAGAAAAGTAAGCAAGTAAGAGAGCGAGAGAATTAAGCAAGAAAATGTAAGTAAATAGGAAGAGGAAGAGTGAGAAAGAGAGAGAGTGACAAGAACGTGAATTAATGAATAAGAAAAAAAAATCAGGAGAAAAAGAGTGGGAAAACATGAGAAATAATTTGACTGAGGGGGTGAGCAAAAAAACAAAAAAAAAGCATAAAAGTTAGGAAAAGTGATACGTGAGAGTCTGGAAGAAATGAATAAACTAAGCGAAAAAGGATGAGAAACAAGGT
>JAGKTI010015918.1:3939-17496 GCA_018397915.1 Birgus latro
TTTTTTTTTTGGCTCAAACATTCACTTTTGGTGAGAAACTTCGAAAATTCAGCGAGAAAGTGCGCACCTGAAGTGAAAAATATCCTATACAGGTAAGGGATACCTCACCGGAATACAGGTTTCTATGATGCCATGCTCCATAAAAAAACGTTCCCTATGCAAGGGAAACAGCCAAAAACCACACAGACTCGTAGATATTTATTTATTTGGTACAAATTTATATGTAGTACAAGAGTATATTGCTTTTCGCACAATAAAATAGGTGATATAAGCGTTTTTCCCTTACTAAACACATCAGCAGATTTCACCTACTTTGGCGACGTTACCTCCTCATTATTTCTGTTCATTAGTAACTCTTTGTCCTTCACATCAGGAATCACTTTCGCCTTGAATTTTGTCATTGGAGAGACCGTTGTGCTTTGCGTCTTTACTGGCCTTGTCACTACTAACAGGTGAGTTGCGAGAAAATGACGCACCCCCTGAGGGGGGAGGGTTGTATAGGATCAGGCAGTGTTGCCGCCTGGCTGGGGGTAGAGGAAGGTCTCCCACATATGCCTACCAAAATTCACTCGCGAATCTTGAAAAATGTGAAAATTACGGGCCTTGCAATTGACTAATGTACGATGCACATCGGGGGGAGTGAGAGATGGGTTAGCGTGTGACGTCCATTGTAAGTCGGGGGAATGGGGCAGGTTAATAATTGTTACAAAGTAGAGTTACCCTATAGGAGTTGTAGGAAGGAACATGGCCATGCGAAATAAGCAAGAAATCTAGCAATATGCAAATTAAATGATAATATTACATGTCGGATATATAGCTCTATATAACTGAGACAGTAGTTCTAGCATATATACTTGTTACTAATAAAAGAGTGCAAGGAGTAGTGATATTTCAATTTTATGGAGCACACAAGTATTGTCTGGATGAAGGCTATGAGACAGAGGTATGTTGACTTTCTCTTTTCTGGATGTCTTTTCCTTGTTGTTCTGTTATGAACCCGCCGAGTCCCGACCGTTTTTTTTACCCAGCCTACCCCCAGATCCCGAACGATTTTCGACTTTTTGTTTTTTGGCTGAAACCTTCTCTTTTTCTGAGAAACATCGAAAATTCATAGTGAAATCGCGATCCTGAGGTAAAAAAATGTTGATACAGGTGTCACTCAACCTTACGTTTTCCTTCTTTTTCAGGGTACCTGGCTGAGAAAATGAACAATGGAAGGGTTGACTAATTCAGGCCACTTTAAATTACGTATTTATTTCATTTATTTGGTACGAATTTATGTGTAGTAAAAGTCTATAATGGTTTTCACACAATAATATAGGTGTTTATAAGCATTGTTCACTTACCCAAAACCCCAGTATATGGCACCTTCCTTTATGACATTACCACCTCATCACTTCTGTTTGTTTCCACCTCTAGCCTCTTTGTTTCTGTGTCCTCCACCTCAGGAATCACTTTCACTGTGAATTTCGTCATTAGAGAGACCGTGGGGCAACATACCTTTACTGGCTAGGTTGCTGCTAACAGGTGAATTGCCCAATGTGGGGGGAGGGGGGGAAGGGGAGTTAGGAGGGGCCAGGCAGTATCCCCGCGTGACAGCAGGTAGAGGAAGGTCTCCCACATATGCCTACCAAAAATCACCCGCGAATGTTGAAAAATGTGCACACAAAGGGCCTAGCAATTGCGTGACGTACGGTGTACGTCTTTGGGTCTGTCCGCGGAAAAAAGTAGCGACGTACACCGTACGTCGATGGGACTCGGCGGGTTAATTACATGTTTGTTTCCATAATGTCACCAATGGGTAATGGTCCTTGTTATTTATACACCTTTAGTTCTTTTGTAAATATTTTCCATACTAGGGTGTCTGTGTTCTCGTTCGTTAGTATTGCTTTTATTTGTCACTGTAATTCCTTCATTTGTATTGGCTAATTTTTCAGTCCACAGATGTTATCTGATTAAGTTTGCCCTGTTAGTCACAAAATTTGAGGGCACTAAGTACGGCTAGCTTCAACATCTTGTGGAGGCCGCACTATTCCTGTTGAGATTCTGATTTCGTGAAGTCTGCATTCCATCTTCCTGACACAACAGTGCACTGCACAGACCATGAGAATGAATCCTATGAAAGAGATGGCCAATGGGGCAAACACAATTGTTGGATGTACCCATGAACGGCTGAAGGCTAGAGAAAACTGATCCATAATGAAGTCACTGTTGTTCAGGAACGTTAGCAAACGCAAGTTTGCGGAAGTGATGGAAATATTATCATATTGTAGGGTAGAAGTCATGTCGATTGGTTGGAAGATGTAATAATAGTGTTTTCAGACAGCTTGGTGGTAATGAGTGGTGTAAGTGACGACAAACTCTGATTTGACTGTACAATAGTCTGGTGCTGTATAGATACCACTAGCAGGTACTGAACGAACAGAAGAACCAGGACACATGATGGTGACAGAGATGGGGACAGTGAAGTAGAAGTATTGGACGCTGGTGAGGTGAGCATGATGGACTGGAAGTTCTGGAGCGGGGACAAAGGAAGAAGCAGAGTATATGGAATTATACTAGGGCAGATTCACAGGGTGCAGCGCTGCTAGGGAATATAGCCAGAAGGTGAGCAGCACAAAGACGAGACGTAGGGGTAAGGGAGGAACATTTCTCGAGGTCTGTGTAAGAGAAGAAGGCAACGGAAAGATGATCATGGGATAGGAGGAAATATTCTGAAAGATCAGAGGCTTGCAATACGGAGCTGTTGAACCGAAAAGTAAAGGGAATAATCTGGAAGAGGTTGAAGGTGATGGTAGAACGTAGAGGAATATGAACGACAACATATTTGGTGAGAAGGGTGGCCTCAAGAACTGGATAGAAGAATTCGAGAGAGGAGAAGGAAGGCACTGGGGACAAATCGAATGTAATCCAAGCCCATTGCAGCACAGAACGAAGAGCTGAGATAGGTACTAAGTCTGCAGTGAGACGTTCATCAACAGTATCGACTAGGATACGAACCATGGTAGACTTGAGAGAGAAGAGAGTCGATTGCCAGTTGGAGATTATCCATGTTTAGATTGAGATAGAGGAACTGAGCAACAACGCTAAGATTGGAAAGATGTTGTTTTAAGATATCAGTGAAGTTATTCAGAGTGTAAGTTACTTCATTTAGGTGGGCTGTAATCCTCTGTAATTGTGTGTTGGGCCTGTATGACTCGGCTTTGAGAATCTAGGGCCGAGGCTAAGCGAGCCAGGTCAGATTTGATGCCAGAAAGGTTATGGGCTGTAGCTACACCAAACAAGCCACTAAGAATTTCACCTCCAAAGTCATAGAGACCTCATTTCACACGAGAATGACCTACAGGTGTCTGAATGGAAAATGTGTACCTGAGCTGAGAGAATTTGTCTGTGATATACTGCAATGGCCAAGAGATTGGGAGATAAAGATGGTACCAAAACTGCTGCGGGTCATGTTTCCCCATGATGGCTGAGATGTGGGTCTTGATTTTGTCCAACTGGCGTGCGAAGCGAGGGAGGGCAATGGCTATATCGGATAGGGGCGCAAAATCGAAGCACAGGGAGACAACATCCTCTACCACCACTACCTCGCCTCCCGAGCCGACCAAGGTCCCGGGACGTACTCCACTGTCGTCCTCGCCCAACACGGACACTATGAGGGTCAGCACTGCCAGCAGGTAGACCGCTAACATCGTACCTAGAAAATAAGGGTAAAATAATGGGAGAGGTCATGGAGATGTTGATGTGTGAACGCAACTTGGATCGATATTGACTGGTTGAAGAATTAGGAGAAGGGTCAAACTGAGCGATAAATGGAGAAGGGTCAAACTGAGTGATGGGTGGAGAAGGGTCAGACTGAAGGATAGATGGAGAAGAAGTAGTAATAGGTTGTGCAAGTGACTCTTCCAACACCAGGCCTTGTGGTGCATGCTTTAGATCATCTGCATGTATCCATTTGGTATCTTTAGTTGACAATCCTTGTATTTGAAATTTGTTACCCTGTTGAGTGATCACTCAGTGGGGACGTGTAAATTTGTCATCCAATTTAGAAATGCACATAAAGGAACGAGCAAAGACTAGTTCTCCAGCGCTGATAGTGATAGGTGAGGCAGACTTATACTGGCACTGCAACATGTCCTCCTGAGATGAAGCCAGATTTGCTTTGACATACTGATTGATTTTCTGGATTCCTGCCAATTTCACATCACTTTGACATAGTCATCCATGTTATAGATGGGGTCTGGCTTTGGAGATATAAGGGAATAGGGTAGGTCTTTATCGAATCCAAATAAGACAAAGAAGGGAGACTCACCAATAGATGCATTGATGGAACTATCGATGGAGGATGCGATTTGGGGTATCCATTCATCCCAGGATGGACAATGGGAGCCTTGATGTCTGAGGCACTCTCTGAGTTTGTGATCATGGCGCTCTACAAGGCCATTGGAAGCCGGAAGGTTAGGAACGACATTGCATTTATTGATTTTGTACTGTCGACAGATTTCATCCAGGAGACTACTGTTAAACTCAGTGCCATTATCAGTAAATATGGCACGTGGAGTAGAGAATGGGCAAATTACGTGGTCTACGAAGGCACGTGCGACACTCTTCGCAGTCTTATCTGAGAAGGGCACCAGGACACAGTAATGCGAGAAGGGGTCGACTGCTACAAACATACTCAGTGCCTGATTTTATAAGATGGAGTTTTAAAAAATCAGTGGAGACTGTTTCCCACGGGCATGACGGGATTGGGTATTGCAAGAGTGGTGCAGGTAACCCGGTTGATCCATTGTGGCAGTGGCACGAGATACAAGAGTCACAGTGTGCATTAATATCACAGCACATAGTTGGCCAATAGTATCCGAGACGTGCTTGTTGCAAGCATCGGTCTTTACTCGGATGGGATGCATGAGGTGTATCATGAACTATCTGAAGGACCGCAGATATTAGATCAGTTGGGACAACGAGATGGTGTACTTCTTTATTGGGCAAGTCTTTCCCTGTATGTAATGTTTTTCTGTATAAGATATCATCTTTTAACATGAACTCATCCATTGGTACTGGTAGAGTAGGTAAGGTCGAGGTACCTCCCGATTCCAGGAAATAAAATACTTTGGACCATACAGGGTCCTTGCGATGAGAATTTTGGGCAATCTTGTGTGTTAGTGTGGTGTTCTCAGCTTCATATGGCTGCAGTGATGTGACAGCCGCTGCAACATTGCGTGAGAGTACATTAGCGACTACATTCGATTTTCCTGGGACATACTGAAAAGTGGGATTGAATTCCTGGGTGGTGACCAACCATCTAGCTAACATACCTGTGAGGTTTCATCCTTTGAACAAATCACATAGAGAGAGGTGGTCTGTCTGGATATGCACTGGATAACCATATACTATATCTCTGAAATGGTTCAAGGACCAGACCACTGCTAAAGCTTCCAGATCTGTCACACTGTAATTACGTTCAGCGGAAGCAAGGGCGCAACTAGCATACACTATTAGACGCTTCCTTGATGCTTGATCGACTTGCATCAAAACTGCACCAAGTCCCACACCTGAGGCATCTGTGCATAGAAGAAAGGGCTTTGTTTAATCGGGAAATGCTAAAACTGAGGCATTTATAAGAGCTGTTTTGAGTGTTTGGAAGGCTTGTGACTGATCTTTAGTCCAAACGAAAGGTACATTTTTCTTGAGTAAGTGAGTCAGAGAAGCAGCTATCTTTGCATAGCCCTTAATGAATTTGTGATAGTAACCACTCAGTTTCAGAAATCTCTTTACAGCATCTGTATTGGTAGGTTCTGGGAAATTGATGATCACCTTAGTTTGGTCTTCATTGGTATGAATACCTTCCGCATCTACTACATGCCCTAGGAAGTTGGTTTTCTTACTTAGGAAGTCACATTTACCGACGCTGATTTTCAAGCCTGCTAGCTGAAAGTGCTCAAATACTTGTTGTAGCTTGGCAAAATGTTCAGGGATTCATTTACTCACAACAATTATGTCATCTAGATAAGCAAAAAGAGAGTGGCCCATCATGCCACTGAAGACTGAATGGATAAGTCGCATGAATACTGAAGAGGCATTCCTTAAGCCGAAAATGTCCGGAAGAGGTGCTGAAAGCTGTAATGGGGCAAGGTGATTCCTCCATTTCTAATTGCCAATAGCCACTGAGTAGGTCTAGGGATGTAAAGACCACGTTGTTTTCACCTAGTGACTGTAGCAAATCTGTGAGAACAGGCAATGGGAAACGATGTGGAGTAGATATTATATAGGCATTAGCAGATATCTCATAATCACAATGTACAGGATGTAGTGTCTGATGGAAACGTACATAGTTTCTCACTAGGAATGTCAATTCACAGTAAGTAGTGTCTGATTTCACATGATAAGTGTACACAGTCTGTTGTCCCAGACTATCAAGAATTTAACATACGATGTTTCTCAAAATATCCTTGTAGTCCAAACAACCAAGAAACTCATGATGTATTCAAACACGTGGATGCCCACAGGAGATCGATCAGACACTACTACCTTACCAAACATCCTCTCCCATTTCTATATAATGGCAGAGAGAAGCCCTTCACATCAGAATGGGGTAGATAATGCCCGAGAGCACAATTAAGGCAGAGTAAGGAGAAAGGGGGTAGATAATGCCCAAGAGCACAATTAGGGCAGAGTAAGGAGCAAGGGGGTAGATAATGCCCGAGAGCACAATCAGGGCAGAGTAAGGAGAAAGAGGAGACTGGCCGTCAAGCTAAGCTCGTTTGTAAATCACTATCAAGATAACTGTACAATAAAACTCAGTAACTCACCTGATAAAACGTCTCATGACTTTATTCTGGTTGTAATAAATAATCCATAATCGATTTCTCTTCAAGTACCTCCGACCACGCTATCAAACTGGTAAGGTTACGCAATTTACTCTACGGTAGTCCTCTGCTGGTTTAAAGTGGCCGCCCTTCTTTGGAACTAAGAAAAGTGGACTATTCCATGGACTGACAGAGAGGTCAATAATGTCCTGATCTAACATTTTCTGTACTATCTCATCTGTCTGTTTTCTCAGGCTGAGGCAATCGATACTCTGGTGTGTAGATCGACTGAGTACCTGGTACTAGTTCTATGTTGTGTTTGACGAAGTCTGTCCTACCCATAGGTTCTCCAAGTAAGGCTACAACATTTCGGTATGACTGTAACAGACTGATTAACTGATTTTTATGTTATGGGAAATCTTTACAGGTCAGACTTGAGAGCAGGTCAGGTGAAAGAGTCGGAGCAGATCCCTTAGAGTTGATGACATAGTCACCTGTCGGACCACTATCATCATCGTCTGTAGTAGGTATGGAGAATGCATCCTGGCACACCTTTACGGCCGCTGGGTACACCAGGAAATCTCCAATCTTTACATCACTTTTAAGCTTCAGTGGAGCATTAGTGACATTTAGCAAGTACAGATAACATAAGTTGTCCACCAACATAGTACACCAGGCCGACTCATTAGTTAAGCCATTCACACATGTCTCAGGTAATGTTAGTACATCCACTCCTTTCACACCTACAAAAAGAACAGAGACTTTGGTAAACTCATGCGGTAAAATATTGTGCACGTATTTGTTACTGCACGCCTCGTCTCCACGTGTTCGAAAACATCATTCAAACTGTGTTAGGCAGCTAACTGAGACATGTTTGAATCGGCTATAGTGCTGTCGTTAGAGGGGTTTGTAAGATCCATTATGGAGTGCTTAGGGGTTGTATCATCAGGTGTTGAGGAATTTACTACTTTGCTCTCAGACAGAGGTGGATTTATCTCTTAGCTCTCAGATGATGACGATGATGAGTATTGCTCTGTACTCTTTGGCAGTGTTGGGTTCAGGGGGAACTGAATGACTGAGTTTATTTGAGTAAGTACAGGACAGGGATATTCCATGCTGTATACTGGGAATCCAGAAATGTCTGTACTAACACAGGCAGGTAGTAGTGCAATGGAGTATTGGCCCATGGTGGGTAAGCTAATAAGCGCATCTGCTGCAGATCTGAGGTCGTTAGTAACATGAAATTCTAGTGGGAAAGGGGTCAAGGCTTTGTCTACTTGTACCTGTAAAGTGACTTCCCTTGACCTTAAACTCTGAGCCATCTACACGGCATAGGTGAATGTCAGGCGGCTCAAGGAAGCTGACCTTTTTTTTTCTTTTTTATGTGACCAACTCTGGGCATAGGCTTTACAGCCCGTTATCAAGGCCCACTAGTCCTCCTACATCCATACACCTCCACATGTCACCACTTCGGCGCTAACACCCACCGTCCATATTGAATACATGCTAGGGCTGTCTCATACAGGACTGGTGCATTGGTATTAGCTGGGGTATTTTTACGACATGTCGGCGGGTCGTCTGGTAGATCAGTAAAGTCTGCTTTTCAAGAAATTCAAATCCTTAAACTGTTCCCTGCCCCAGTGGGGATTCGAACCTGGGTCCATTAGGACTGCAGGCCAACTCTCTACCGATCCGGCCACCGCCTCCCCCCTTTAATGATGTTTAAAGAGGTATCAGAGATCAAGTTTACCATAGATTCTGTGTCCATGAAGAACCATGTTTGTTTGTCGTTACTGCATCCTAGAATGACTAAGCCTGAGAAAGTTATAGGTCATACATGGCGAATGGGGAGTTGATGTTCTGTCGCTACGTTATATTGTTCCGATACGGGCGCTCCGCATCCCCCGACTGGCGGCTGTTTGGGTAACGACATTCTTCGGTAGTGTCAGTTGTACTGTTCTTATGATACTTACATTTAGGACAACACGATCGTGATGTCGCACGCTGTCTGCCTTGTGAGTGATGTCGTCTTTACGGTCGCAACTGGATTCTCGATGCCCAGTGATACCACAGTGCCAGCACACAACCTAGGATTGTTTGCTCTGTCGGACATTAGACTGATCACGACTGGCGGTTGGTGAACGGTTAGTGTTAGGCTTTACCCGTGTAGTGGGACGCGAATGGAATAGTATGATAAAGTGGTAGAGATGTGGCAGACCTGCGAGACTGAGGGGGCAATTTGAGCCTGTTCTTTCTTGGATGGTCTTGGAGGCCTGAACAATTTTATCTCCTGGACTGAATGAAATATATCTCTGTCGGGGATGCAGCCAATTTAAGAATCGCAGGTAACCTGGCAAATCCCCAAAGTTTTTTTATTGAAACCGTATGAGTTCCATCAATGTTTTCTACCCATTTTGTGCTTAGCAACAACTGTCGCATCTCAGAACTAGTGCCCTTCATTGAGGCCGCAGCCTTCAATAATTTAGCATTTTGAACTGGGACTTTCATGTCCTCCTCCATCTGGGTGAGGAGATTAGTTAAACAAATGAGAGATGCGGCATTTGAATGCTGGCATCAGAGCTGTATTAGGTCCAGTCGGAAGTCATCAAATAATTTAATGTCATCAAAATGACCTGCATGGATCGCGGCCCCTATTTCCGATTTGCCTTGGTGTAACCGACCCATAAAATAAGAGACTGATGGGTTCATCTGTTATTCACCGATTGTGAATGTACGTTTCGACCTCTCTGAGGAGTCGTAGACTGACCAGGTTGAGTCCTCGCCCATAAATTTTGGGCGGTTTGATCTTCTAAATAAATGGACTGTGGGGAAGGTGGAGTAGTAGCCATGGTTGGAAGAGTGTGAGTTTGCGAAAGTGCTGAAGTTACTGAAGTAGCTGTTGAGAGTGAGAGAAAGTAGTGGCAGTATCTGGATTTGTTATCTGTATTAAAATTATGTGGGTTGTTTAGAGGAGAAGGAGTAGTAGTAGTAGTGGTGATTGTGGGCGTGAGAGTGGAATGCGAGTGGTCGGCGGTAAGGGGTGTCTGAGTTGATGAAGTGTGTTTTTGGTATTATCGACCACTGCGGGGATGAGTCACTGAATCGTCATCATCGGTACCTAGTTGCTCACTTGCAGTTTGTTGCCTCTGGCAGACGGGAGAAAGCTCAGTATATTGGAAATATGACATGCAGTGTGATAAGAAGATTTAGGTGGAGGGATGATAATGAAAATGTGTATATTTACAATGTGAAGATGAGCGAATACGGAATATGTACAATGGTAATGAGGGCTTACATACACAATGGAAGTGATAATGAATGAAGATGAATGGGGTGTGAAGCATGACACGAGTTATAAATGTACTCGGTGAGGATGATGATGAAGTGAGGATAGGGAAATGAACATTTACACAATGTGCAATCTGTAGAGAAAATCTGGAGATTAATCTCTATAGAAACTCAAGTGATGGGCTGATGAGAATAAGCTATAGTTACATATATCGGTTTGTGAATGGAGTGAAGTGGGGCTGCTAGTTGAGACACTTCTTGAGTGAGGTGAACTGGGTCGTTGAGGACGAAGCCAAGACGGTACTTGAATGAGGAGTTGTAGGTCGTCGGGGACGAAGTTAAGACGCTACTTGAATGAGGTGGTCTGGCTCGCTAGAGATGAGACGCTACTTGAATAAAGTGTCTATGCGTGGCATCGAAGGGAGATGGTGGGGGGGGGGAGAATGACGTCACAAGTGAAGCCGACCAATGAGATGCGAGCTGGAGTGTTGGAGTATGGCCAACCAGACGTTGAGTGGAGAGTGCTGGCGATGACATAATGGTCGGTGATAGGCTGGCCGCATACCCGGGGAGGAGGGAATGGCGTTGGCTCGCAGGGCATGGTATGGGGCGGTTGCTTTCAAGCGTGCTTAGTCAGCAATGTGCAAGATGTGTCAGAGAGGGAGTGGGTGGTACGTAGTGGGGCTGTAGTGGGGCTAATCGAGGTGGTAAAAGAACTGTATCAGGAGGAGCGTGAGAACCGTCACTTAGTAGGTCCTTACTGAATAGGTGCACAGTTGATGATGAACAGGTGCTTAGGTCGGTGTCGGTATGAACGGCAGATGGTAGTTAGGTGACACCAAGGGAGATGTAGGTGACACAATACGGCAGATGAACGGCAAGGCGTTCGGCCGGAACGTAGATTGGAGTACAAGAGCACACCGGCACTAATGAGCTTATTTGAGTCACTAAATCACTGTAGGGAGGCGATAAGAAATGGAGATCCGACTTACCGCTGCACCAAATTGTACCACAACCCCCTCATATTATAGTAGGGTGAAATCTAAAAAACCTTGCATGCTGTATAAGGGAGTTTATTTACAGAAATAGCACACACACAGATAGATACGCTCCAAACCAAGGCTCGTCCCACACTGAACTCGGTGTCATTTGGGGAGCAAGAACACACAGTGAGAGCGCAGGCAAGGTCAGCATTTTTAAAGATCTAACAGTGGGGGTACGCAGAGGAGGTACACGGGGATGGGTAATCAATGTGAATCGACAGTGCAGAGCCTATATCTGTCTGTCTGTCATTTATCAATCTATGTTAGAGAAGAGGCGTTTTCGTTCCTAATATGGACGTCATTGTTTGCCGTTAGCAAGGATGGAATAGTCATGTTGAATCTTAATGGAGTGCGGCTGTCTGTTCCAGTATCTGTCTGTCTGTTTTCTTGTCAGTACGTATTAAATGTATTTGATGGTAGTAAGAATTAAATAACACTATTAATTAATATATTGATGTGTATGGCTTCCTTTCCGTCAAATTTTCTGTCTGCCTGTCTGTCCCTGTGACAATATGCTGGAGATGACTTGTATTCAGCTACGTTATTCTCTACCACACAGAACTTCAAAAAAGCTTCACTGCTGATGAAAATACTACTATAATTTACATTTCAAACCAATACTGTATATATCTCATTTCTTTTTGCATAACTTTTTGTTTAGTTGCTATGCAGTCAGATATAATTTCAATAAATTTACCAAATACACGTTCTATAACACGTTCCAAATATAGTGAACTGCTTCAAATCGCAAAGCAAAGGAGTGAGGATGGTGTGAAAGATGAGGGGAGGGTCCTTTGAGACTGTGTCCGAACACAAACTGTTTTTGGTTCCGTGGACCTGGCATCGACATTTACTCGATACTTTCTTTAGATCGAGAGTGTTAACACATATTAATCGAACATTTATTAGAATCTTTAATATAATATTCTAGACAGCAAGTTGGGCTCTAACGGATCTATCAGTAAGTTTCAAAAGTCACTGCTCTCTTATTTTTCGTCATGAAATGAATTAGTATGAGCGTCTGGAGTTCATGGAAAGACACAAGAGTGAGGGCAGTGGAAATGAGTTACTTGAGAGGAGCATATGGAGTTACATGGAGTGACTGACAAATGAGGATGTGAGGGAGCAGTGTTTTTTTTTTTTTTTTCAATGCAAGGAAGTAGGAACCAAAGGCCTGGAGACCGCAAACCGTTCCTTCCAAGAAAAAAACAGAAATATTGCAAAAGAGAGTCAAATTCAAGATTCATTCATTTCGAGATGCCTGGACACACTATGTTTCAAAGACTGGAGATCATAGGAAGTAGGAAACTCAGACAGAGGGAGACAGATTAAGAGTTGACCTGTTGCATATATGAGGGACTGGGGAGTAACAGTTAACTCTCACATTAGAGAGTTGAACAGAAAAAGGACGAGAGTTTGTTGCTAGACAGGTGCTAAGCGCCAGTAATAGAGGTGGAGGGATGCATGCAGGCAGTTCAGACGAGCAGTGACCATTGAAGCAGCGATATAAAAGAGATACAGATGCAACAGGACGGCGAAGATACAGAGATTTAACCCCTACACCCCGGGGTTGTCAGGGGTTTTCTGTGTCATTCCCGTGGGAATATTTGCTCTCCGACTGACTTTTTAAAAATATTTGCCAAAAATCAATTATTAGTCCTAGAATATTATAATTATGTATGCATATGGCACATACCTTCAGCTATCTCCTGGGATGTTTTTTTTTAGCACTTGTCTACTACCGTAGGACTTGTGGAGACTTCTGAAGTTGGGTAACTAAGTCTCAAGTTGGGTAACTAAGTCTCCACTTTACACTTCCCGACATCCCCTAATCTGAATACTACTGCCAGATATTATCACTAGAAACACTATTCAGTGATTTCCAAGTAGTTTGGAATCCATATCCCCCCAAAAAAACTGTGAAAGCATTGTAAAATACGAGCGCGTGTGAGCCTCCCACTCCCGCTAACTCGCCACTGGTGTTCTCTCATTTCTTACTCATATACGCTCTCACACTTTATTATTTCTAGTACTTTATTACACTTGTATATATCTACAGTCCTTTACCGCTTCCCACACGATGTTTAGTAGGGGTAGAGGTCACAGGGCCCTTTATAACAGGCGCAAAAGACGCAGAATTGGACGAGCGTCATTTCACCGAGAAGGACGAGAGCAAACTGGCTGTATCTGGCAGAAAAGAGTTGAAAATGTCAGCTGCCAATGTATAAGCTAAAAAATAAGTCGTAGGAAATCTAGAAAATACATACAAATTAAGTAGTTCCAGGTGAATATAAATATCACTCAGGTTTCTCCCTTCCTTTCTTATATACATTTATATTACGAGAGTGGCTCATACAGCATATTTCACGGGGGGAAAAAGCAGGGGAAATTAGCGAACGAGTGCAGGTTGGATGTTG
>JAGKTI010015919.1:0-19969 GCA_018397915.1 Birgus latro
CACAGCCCTCGACCTCTTCAAATTGTCCTCTGTCGCCCCAGCCATTGACCTCCTCATACTGGCCTCTGTCACCTCAGTCCTCTACTTCCTCAAGTTTCATTATTCACACCACGGCCACTTCTTCATCTCAGCCACACACCTTGGCCAAGGCACCACCACTTGAGGTCTACCTCCAGTCAGAGGCCTCAATGGACGTCCACCTGACTCCCTCTGCCATTCCATCTCCACTACCTACTCCAGCACCCTTGGTAGAGATCGAGCCTGAGGTGGTGGGGCTGGAGTAATCTTAGAAGCAGACATTCACTAGACCACATGGGATTATGTGTACTGTACAGCACAGTACAGTATTGTACTGCATGGTGTACAACTCTACCCTCCATCGATACCAACAGTTGGTGAGTACCCTACTTATGTATTGAATGGTGTACAACTCTACCTTCCATCGATACCAACAGTTGGTGAGTACCCTACTTAAAACTGTACACTATGTACAGTACCAT
Organism: Birgus latro; assembly: GCA_018397915.1. NCBI lineage: Eukaryota > Metazoa > Arthropoda > Malacostraca > Decapoda > Coenobitidae > Birgus > Birgus latro. Next base: position 501 of record JAGKTI010015919.1, read on the forward strand.
TTTACTGTACTGTATCATTACTGTATAGTATCATTTTTATATGCTTAGTTTTCATTTTTTATTCATGCTAAAGTATTCAGAATGGAGGATCGAGACAGACAGAATCACAACATCCAGCTCGAAGCTGAATTTTGCCCAGTACATGCAATTTCTGGAGTTTCACTTGAACCCCCATCAGCCAGAGGCTATGTCTATGCACATCAGAATCAGGCTTTGGCGGGTCCGCTGAGTAGGGGCCATGCAAGCAACACTCTTCCCGCCACCATTTGAACGGGCCACCATTTCATCTCAACACCAAAGGGTAGGGAGGGAGTCCCTCTGTAGCACACAAGTGAGTCAGTCCTGTGCCTTTGCAAGGTGTACAACGATGTCTTCAGGTTCTTATTTGTCTGATTCCATCCATGCTGCCTGTAGCCAACTGCATCATCAGCCCCAGCCAAGCTTCTTTCCAAGGATACTAGAAAAGGGCTCAGTGATAGTACCATAAGGCATGCCTTGGATGCAACAGTTTCTAGTTTATCAAGGCATGCCTTGGATGCAACAGTTTCTAGTTTATCAAGACATGCCTTGGATGCAACAGTTTCTAGTTTATCAAGGCATGCCTTGGATGCAACAGTTTCTAGTTTACCTAGTAGTGAAGTTATCATACTGAGAGCAAAGCCATAGTTGGCTCCGCAGGCAGACGCACAAACACGTCCTGCTCTCGCGCTAAAAATTAGTTCACTTCCTCACATCATTACTCATCAACACAATGACCTACAGACCTGGGGATACTTTCATACACAAGAGGAAGAGTTGATGAGAAAATAATCATTAATTTTTTCCCATAAGTGATATACTTTCCGAGATATTAAGGTTTGAAAACAAGCAATTTTCAGCTTGTTTTCAGGTTTGAAAACAAGCAATTTTCAGCACCGAGGTGACGACTGCAGTAAAAATAGCCTGGTGCGGAGGGGTAACCTGCAAGGGCTTCGATGAATTACAACGGATAATTAGGAGTTTACTGTAAGGGGATTCCTTTCAAGGATTAGGCTATTTGATCTTTTTTTTTAATACTTTAAATCAACTTGTACAAATAATGAACTTTTCGCAAATAATAATCCAGAACATAAGAATTTTTTTCTCAAACAGACTATTGTATTATTCACAATGTCAATAAATTTACATGCACTACATAATGATCCATATCATCATAGGCTCATCATCATCATCATAGGCTCATTATCATCATCATCATCATCACTGTTAGTGTGTGTGCGCACACACACATCTGCTAAGTCACGAGTGATGACGTCATCGGAAGGTTCCTGTGGTATGCAACAGGGAGCCTTGGAAGTTCACGTTGGGATGCCGGTGAGTGTGGCTGTCTAGTTCCAACACTGGTAGCAGAGCGTAGTTCGAGAATGGCATCGTGTTCGACCAAGTGGCCTCCAAAACTGGGAAATGATTCTACATATGAGAGCTGGAAAAAAGACATTGGCATTTGGTGCGAACTAACGGACCTAGCAGCAGAAAAACAAGCTTTAGCTATTCATCTGTCATTGTCTGGGAGAGCGAGGGTGTCGTCTTCGCAGATTGAAACAGATGTTCTGAAGCAGAAGGATGGTGTTCAGACCCTGCTGAAAAAATTAGACGGTTTATTTCTCATGGACAAAGGACGTCGACAGTTTGCAGCGTTTTATGAGCTGTATAACTTCAGAAGAGCCAGTGATATGAACATTCGGGAGCTCGTGACAGAATTTGAGCATGTTTACTTCAAATTTACCAAGCAGGGCATGGAACTGCCAAATTCTGTGATGGCTTTTATGCTCTTAGCTGCATGCAAACTTTCAGACAGTGAACGACAACTAGTGATGTCCGCGATAACTGAGGTGACGTACGAAAATATGAAATCTGCCCTGAATTGTATTTTTGCTGGTGAAATTAGCAGGCAGAACGAGGCATCGGTGTCTGCCAGGGAGGTGAAAGACAAACCAGTATTTTGGAGTGACGAAGTTGAGGGTGACGAAACGCTTTATGCTAGAGGTACTCGACGAGGACGGAGAATGTTGCGGGGTGGTGCAAAACGTGATCGACGTCGGGGTAGTGGCCGATTTTCAACCGTATCTGCTAGAATTCCCCAACGCCCATCCACCGGCAGGAGACAGAACCCACTTGGGCCTGTCGGAAAGGTATCGAGGTGTTTCGAATGTGATTCTAGATTTCATTGGGCACGTGACTGTCAGCCGAGAAGAGAATTCTGAAACAGTGCATCTGTCGATGTTTATGGGCTATACGGATGATGCCGCTAGTAGAGGTAAGTCACAGACTAGTAGAAGAATCTAAGGGATGTGCTCTTCTAGACACAGGGTGTTCTACAACTGTATGTGGAGTTGAATGGATCAACTGCTATCTAAGTGAGCTCACTGATTATGAACATGATGCTGTAGGAGAAGAAGTGTCATCCTCGATGTTTACTTTTGCTGATGGTGTCACAGTTTCCTCCCTCAAACGTGTTACTCTGCCCTGCTACATTGGAAACATGCGTGCTGCCATCATGACTGATGTTGTGGACTGCAATATTCCCTTGCTGTTGAGTAGACGTTCCATGAAAAAAGCAAAAATGTTGATTAACCTTGGAACTGACCAGGTCAAAATTTGTGGAACTATCATTGATTTAAAGTCCTCATCTTCAGGCCATTACTTACTTCCAATTTCCTTATGACTAAGTTTAACGAAGCCATAGCCATGGATTTAAAAGCTTGGGGAAAGCATTATTTCTTAATCCTTGTTGATTTGGCGACCAGGTATTGTAATGCGATAGTAATCGCAGATAAGTGTGCGCCCACCATTATCAAAGGAATATTTCGGCGCTGGATTGTTGTGTTTGGCACACCTAGAAAAATTCTTACAGACAATGGCTGTGAATTCAATAATGCGGAAATGCGAGCATTGGGAGAGGCCTTCAATATCAAGATCATGACAACGTCTGCAGAGAGTCCTTGGAGCAACGGAGTCTGTGAGCGTCAAAATGCAGTCATTGGTGACATTGTTAAGAAGGTAATGGCTGATAGCCAGTGTGAATTGGATGTGGCCTGGGCATGGGCAGTATCGGCAAGAAATGCTCTCACCAACTACGCAGGCTTTTCTCCTAACCAACTTGTTTTTGGTCAAAACCCTGGTCTGCCTAATGTGTACGCAAATGATCCTCCAGCCTTGGAACCTTCATCACCATCGAAAATTGTGAGAGACAACTTGAACGCTCTTCATTTAGCTAGACAAGAGTTTATAAAGACCGAATCAGATGAACGCTTGGCTAGGGCTCTGCGGCACAATGTACGTTCGAGTGACCTAAACGACATCTGGAATGGAGATGAAGTCTTCTACAAAAGAATGACAGTCATGAGTGGCACGGTCCTGGAACTGTAATAGGCAGAGATGGGAAACAAATTCTGGTGAGACACGGCGGTGTATACGTGCGAGTGCACGTATGTCGTCTAGTGCGAGCGCCAGAGCAAGATTCTACAGTTGAAAGTGATGTCAGCAGTGATGAGAAGAAAAATGTTGTCCAGGAGAAGCCTAATGACGATCCTACGCAAGTGTTGAATGACTAACCACCAGATGACGAGTCGGAAGATGGTGTGGTCCCAATCGATGAGCCTCCCACAGTTTCTGTTCCGATTAATCAGCTTCCCAAAGTTTCTGTTGGTCAACGTATAAAGGGAATACATTCAGAAAGTGGAGAGTTGGTGTCTGGAAGGATTATAAGTCTGGCAGGTAAAGCCACTGGAAAGTACAAACACTGCTATAATTTGAAGAGGGACTCTGATGGCAGCATTGATTGGATAGATTTGGAGAAGGATCTTAGCGAATGGGAAGTGGTTGATGATGACACAGAAATGCTTGTTCTTTTCAACTCTGAAGCCGTATTATGTGCTAAGGAAAATGAAATTACAAATTGGCAGAATAATGATGTGTATGAGGAAGTAGATGATGTTGGGCAAGGTGCCATAACGATTCGATGGGTTGTGACAGAAAAACTGAAAAATGGAAAGCCTATTGTTAAGGCCCGCTTAGTCCCCAGAGGATTTGAGGAAGACACAGTGGATCTCCGAAAAGACTCGCCTACTTGTTCAAAGGAAGCAGTGCGTTTGGCACTTTCTTTGGCCTCCACCAACCAATGGGATTGCCACACTATGGACGTGGAAGCTGCCTACCTGCAAGGTAACGACATTGAGAGAGTTGTTCATTTACGTCCTCCGCCTGAATATGCAAATGGTAAGTTATGGAGACTAAAGAAAACTGTTTACGGCCTTTGTGAAGCTGCTAGGCATTGGTATCTGCGCGTAAAAGATCAGTTGTTGAATCTCGGAGCTAAAGTATCATCACTGGATTCAGCGCTGTTCTCTTGGAGCAATGGTGGCAAAGTCGAAGGCATTGTATGCATCTATGTCGACGACTTCCTTTGGGCTGGTACACATGAGTTTGAACAGGAAGTGATAAATCGGTTGAGTCAAATATTCCTCATCGGCAGTTCAGAATCAAAAGCCTTCAAATACGTTGGTCTCAATGTCATCTCCAACATCGATGGCAGCATAATGCTTGACCAATTCCAGTATGCTTCATCCTTGAAACCAGTCACGCTGAGTAAACATCGTGCAGCAGTAAAATCAGGGGAGCTGTCCGAGTCTGAGAAAACGGAGTACCGAGCATTAATTGGGCAACTCAATTGGATTGCCACATACACTCGGCCAGATATTGCCTTTGATGTGTGTGAGTTGAGCGTGAATAGCAACCGAGCTACCGTAGCGGATTTGCTTAGACTCAATAAGGTGATCTCAAGGGTGAAGACTGACAACATGAAGCTATACATTCCAAGAATGGGGCCGATCGAGGACTGTCATATAGAGTGCTTTTCGGATGCCTCATTTGCCAACCTTGTAGGCAATGGATCTCAGGGAAGTTTTGTGATCTTCCTACGAGATGCTAGTGAGGCAAGATGTCCTATATTTTGGCAGACAAGGAAGATCAGGAGGGTCGTCAAATCTACCTTATCTGCTGAGGCGTTGGCGCTGCTTGAATGTGCTGAAACTGCTGTATATCTCTCCAACATATTTCGTGAGGTTTCTGGATGTGGAAAGATCAAAATAAAGTGTTTCGTCGACAACAAGAGTCTGGTGGACGCCCTTTACTCCTGTAAGAGCATAGAAGACAGGAGATTGCGCACTGATATTGCTGTATTACAAGACATGTTGGAGCGAGGGGAGATTGATGAAGTATCTTGGGTGGATACATCACAACAACTGGCTGACTGTCTCACCAAGAAAGGTGCCTCGACCGAGCGACTGCGTGCAGCAGTCAGCCGAGACTAGAAAGTTTATAATACTTTAAGAGACATCACATATCTGTATGTGGTCACAGACTGGGTCTTGATAGTAATTAAGCAAAAGTGTACGTATTGGATACATAGTGTGTATCGGGTGTTGATGGTACTCACACAAAAGTCTATGTATTGGATACATAGTGTGTATCAGACGCAAATAGACCATCCAGCTTCGTCCTTGGAATCTTCTGTCAAATTAAGAAGAAAGGACGAGAGTGTTAGTGTGTGTGCGCACGCACGCATCTGCTAAGTCACGAGTGATGACGTCATCGGAAGGTTCCTGTGGTATGCAACCGGGAGCCTTGGCAGTTCACGTCGTGATGCCGGTGAGTGTGGTTGTCTAGTTCCAACAATCACTATCATAGGCTCAACCCAATGATATTTTTTTTCATTGTGTACTACCTGTTTATAGAATATTTCTTCAGCTTCAGAGAGATTTTCACACTGTAGGAGTTGGGTACATCTCATTAACCTTACAGTACTTTATTTTTTATTTATTTATTTTTTTTAATGCAAGGAAGACGGAACCAAAGGCCAAGGGCCCGAATACTGTTCATTCCAAGAAAAAACAAAAACAATATGAGAGAGAGCCAAATTCAAGATCCGTTCATTTCGAAATGCCTGGACACACTTTGTTTGAAAGACTGGAGATCATTGGAAGTAGGGAATACAGACAGAGGAGGAAAGTTCCAGAGTTGACCAATTGCATAAATGAAGGACTGGGAGTAACGGTTAACTCTTGCATTAGAAAGCTGGACAGAAAAGGGATGAGAGTTTGTTGCTAGACGGGTGTTACGTTCCCGTCGTAGAGGTGGAGGGATGAAAGCAGACAGCTCAGAGAACAGTGACCATTGAAGTAGCGATAGAAAAAAGATAAAGATGCAACAGTGTGGCGAAGAGACAGAGGTTGAATCTAAGCTAAATAAATTAATTTGACAGTAGCAACGATAAACTAAATATTACAATGTTCTCAGACTGAATGAGGTTTCATCCCTAATATCTTTTCCTTACCAATGTTTGCCTTTACACCTTAAGATCTCTTGTGTTTTAATATCTTTAAAAAAACAGTTCCATATTACATACATGAGAAACCTAATATGGCATATGCACAAACACTAGATGTTGGAAGAGGTGACAGAAATATTTATCACTCTGGCTGCACTTACACAAATTTTCAAACTTCCACAATATGACTTTTCTACATTACACTCACAGCAGGTAAAAGGGTTAAAACTAGCTAATTACCATTTTCACTAATGTGGCTACACTTAAAATACACTATTCAGGCACTCAAAAGATAATCTTGTCCAAATGAAAGAAAGCCTTAGCAGCCAATGGGTTTGAAAGATTACAAGTTTTTTCATGAAAAATAAAGACTTCTTTACATTATCTTTATTTCATCTTGACTTCCATGCAGAACACCCATAAGAGCAAATGACAGTCAAGATAAAGTCAAGCAATCTTGTTCAGAGTCCAGTAAGCTCCAGGAGGTTCTTGGCTTTCATGTAACTTCCACTTGACTTTTAGTGTCAAGACAAACCTCAACCAACCCAGATACACCAAGAAAGACTGAAAATCTAAATGGATACATACACAAAGAAAGTACACATACTACAGAAAGCTAAGCAGATAAACAGGATGGGCCAAAAGCCAAGGCAGATGTTGTGAAGTTATCAGGACACGTGTGCTCCAGCTTTTGGTTCATCCTGTTTAGCTGCACAACTAGAACCCTAAACTCACGTGTACCATTCTGAGTGGCGTGTGAGAAATGCAGCCCTGAGTCACTTTGTTTAGGGTCTCTGTGAACATCGACCGCAGCTCACTCGATTTGTTGTAAACAATGTCGATCTGCGGCCACCATGGCAATCTCGGCTGGGTTATTATTCTGTAAAAGGAAAATTGATCATTATCTCTAGCATCAACATCACAGACTCAGTTCTCACTAAAAAAAACTGGGTGGAATGACTCTATGCATCACAACCCCAATCTCTTTTATTCCCAGCTGATCTCTCAACCATACATTTGCAATTCTATCATTTTCAGCTCTTTCATTCTGGAAAGTACAGGCATACCCTGATATCCAGCACCCCAATTACCAAACACTTGCTACAATGAACAAAAGAAATTGGGGAACATTCCCACAATCCAAACAGCTGTTAACCTGCCGAGTCCCACCGACGTATGATGCACGTTACTACTTTTTTCCGCGGACAGACCCACCGACATGCATCATACGTCACTCAATTGCAAGGCCTATTGTGTGCACATTTATCAACATTCGTGGGAAATTTTTGGGAGGCATATGTGGAAGACCTTCCTCTACCTGCTATCAAAGCAGGGATACTGTCTGGCCCCACCTAACCCCCCCTCCCCCCCACACTGGGCAATTCACCTGTTAGCAGTAACCTGGCCAGTATAGGCATGTTGCCCCACGGTCTTTCCAATGACGAAATTCACGGTGAAAGTGATTCCTGAGGTGGAGGATAAAGAAACAAAGAAGCTGGAGGTAGAAACAAACAGAAGTGATGCGGTGGTAATATTGTAAAGGAAGGTGCCATATACTAGGGTTCTGGGTGAGTGAACAATGCTTTTATCGCCTATATTACTGTGTGAAAACCAATATAGACTTGTACTACACATAAATTCGTATCAAATAAATATATAAATACGTAATTTAAAGTGGCTTGAATTAGTTAACCCTTCCATAGGTCATTTTCTTTAGCCAAGTGCCCTGAAAAAGAAGGAAAACGTAGGGATAAATGACACCTGTATCAACATTTTTAACCTCAGGAGGCCAATTTCTCTATGAATTTTTTATGTTTCTCACCAAAAGTGGAGGTGTGTGTGTGTGTGTGTGTGGGGGGGAATGAAAATCGGTCGGGATCTGGGGGTAGGCTGGGTAAAAAACCGGTCAGGACTAGGCGGGTTAATTCACTTGTCCAAACACTCCACCACTCCCCAGGTTTGAAACACATGTCCAAACTCAGATGTGGTGGTCTGTGCGACTCTCCCCGTCCTCCCTCCATCCCCTCGTTTCTCATCGCGCCCCAAACACCCCCCATCCCTTCTCCATCCCCCACCATGCTCAGCGCTGCCAGGCGTGTCTCCTTCCTCGTCCCCCTACCCTCTCCCTGCCCCACTTAGTGCACAGCTTGCCTGGCCCGCACTCATCTACTCTCACTGTGTCATTGCCCTGAATGCATCTCAGCACCGTACCTTCCACCACCTTATCTTCCTGCATCACCACGTGCTGCACCACCACCATCGCCATTCCAAAACGTCCAGCTTCAACTTCTGCCCAGCCTGCTGCCAAGAGGTCACACAAGATCACCACCTTGGCAATGAAGCTGGATGTCATTCGGTGTCATGAGGCAGGAGATGGCCCTGCCAAGACTGGTCAAGCCCTTGGTCCTCCCTGCTCCACCGCCAGTACCATCATCAAGAAGGCCAAGCACCTGGCTGCAGGTTCAACCACCATCAACCTTACAGGGCTTGAGTCTATCTTGAGAAGTGTCAACGAGGCTCGTGACATCATTTTCAAACTTGGCCCAGATTCTGAGAGAAACTTCAGGGTGCGGAATGGGTTCCTTAGCACAATCTCTTGTTATAAGGAGCCCTATTGCCAAAAGAAGTCCGTCTCTAAGCAGACAAAGGTGCCTGAATATTTCAAGCCCCGTCCCTCAGCCTCGTCCCCTGACGCTTCTTCCTCCCCAGTCCAGACTCTCTTTTGAGCTAGGCAGCATGTACCACCACAAACACAGCAAGAGGATGGTGCACAGCCACGGGCGATAGACGCTCCCAACTCGCCCCCTCAACCCAGGTGAACACCATCCGGCTCACCGCCACACCTGCAGTGATGACCACCGCCAGACTCTCGCTGCCACACCCCAGGTGGTAACCACTGCCTGACTCACTGCCACACCTGAGGTGATGACCACTGCCTGAAATACTGCCATACCCCAGGTGATGACCACAGCCCTCACCATCAACCCACCAGCTGAATCAGCCATCTGGTCCACCTCTCCAGGCAACAACTGAGTCAGGCCAACACTCAGCTGAGCCAGCTCCACACTCCCTTGCAACAGCCTATTAGGAAAAAGTTGTCTTTTTTTTACACAGACTTAAGTATTTTTTTGTTTGTCATCAATAAATTGTCATAACATATTTGTATGCGATGTTTAATGCCCCATTTTTTAGCAACAGTACTGTTTATGAGAATAATTACATTACCTATGGTGTTTCTGTGTCAGTCGCTACTGACTGAGTAACGTAAAGAGATACCCCAATTATCCGGGCTATATGGTGTGAAGGGGTGACTGATTAATCCGAAATCACGATTAATCCGGTCAAAACAAAACACAAGTACAGTACTCTACTGTTAAACTGATTTATTAATGGATTACCTTACTATTTGTATCAGTACTCTGCTTTTAAAATATACACACAAGAATTAACAAAAGAATAAGCAATAAAAAAAAACTATTTCTTCACTCCGAATCCGGGTCGTCCACCTCGGGTGAACGCGAACGGAGCAATGCCTCATCAACAGGGCAACAAGTGGATGGTGAATCAGCAGCAGTGGACCCGTGTGTATTTGAGACACCTGAAGGTCCAGGTTCAGGAGAAGAATCTGATACAGTACCGGGAGGAGAACCAGGTGGAGTAGCAGTACGTGGACGGAAGAACTGCGAAATCCTAAAAAAAAATAATAATAAAAATAAAATAAAAAATAAAAAACTCACTATAGTAGGTGCCTTTGGTGTGTCCATTCTTGTAATTAATGAATGATGAAACGATAAAGAAAATGATGGAACTTCGTGATGTAATAAAAAAATAAAAGAACGCATCATTGTTACGTAACTTACCGAGTCTGACGAAATCCTGTGCCTCTGTGCTGCCGTTGTATAATGCCGTCTCTCAGCTCCCAAATGGTGGTGTAGCACCGAGAAAACTCAGCGTCGTCTTCCATCCCATCCAGGAAACTGAGAAGGACATCAGCAGCTTCACGTGCCTGTGAGAGACGAGGCCTAGGGACGTTGGCTGCATCGTCATCATCGCCATCGTCATCATCCTCTCTCCGCTGCACAGACTCGGCAATCTCTTCGTCTGTCATAATTTCGAACCCAGGATCTCCTTCGTCAGTTTCCAGCCATTCCATAATGTCATCAGCTGCTACCTCTTCTCCCCCATGTCTTAAAGTTGCCTGGTATGGCTCAAACCCGTCAAAATCTTGGACGGCTTCCTCGTTTTGAAACAACTTGGATCACGCATTGGCAAGCGTCGTCTGTTTAACATCATCCCAAGCCTTGGCCCAGTTAAATATGACAGACTTCAATGAATAATTTTTACACTTTGCCAATGTCCTTTGCCCTCTGGTATCCTCATCCTCGTCATCAACCACAACCATGACCTAGGAATATACATGCAGACGAAAAAGAAAGAAAAATAAAAATGTTGCCAGACCTCCGCAAGAAAGTGTCGTATCGATAGGTTAGGTTGCGAATTTTACTTTTTATCACAATTAAATTTTACTTCGTAAACCTCTTTGTATAGATTTTATTTCATTAACCTCTTCAATATATTTTACTTCTCACAGGACACAAAACAACCCTACCTGATTGTAACAATCTCGGCACACGTTAGCCAGCATAAAAAAAAAAAGAGGTAAATGTACACTTTATTTGAAGCAGTAGAAAGACCCTGCCAGTTTAATTCATATTCCTTCAGATTATTTTCTGTATTTTTCTGATGTTTCAGGGGCGTAAGTTACTTTCCTGCAGAAAAAAAAATCCTGTTTTTGGAATTTATTTTCTGTACTGCTGTTTCTTTAGTAGGCAATTTTACCATACTCAGTGGATTATGCCTGTATGTGTTGTTTGTGTGCAAATTAATATTACCGAATCTTGCCCAACATACTGAAAGGTGGATTTTGTTTTCCAACTGGATTTTTTTTTTTTTTTTTATGTGTCCGACTCTGGGCATAGGCTTTACAGCCTGCTATCAAGGCCCATCCGTCCTCCTACATACCATACACCTCTACATGTCACCACTTCGGCACTTAACACCCACCGTCCATATTGAAAACATGCTAGGGCTGTCTCATACAGGACTGGTGTATTGGTATTAGCGGGGTTATTTTTACGACATGTCGGCGGGTCTTCTGGTAGATCAGTAAAGCCTGATTTAATGAAATTCAAATCCTTAAACTGTGCCCTGCCCCAGCGAGGATTCGAACCTGGGTCCCTCGGGACTGCAAGCCAACTCTCTACCGATCAAGCTACCGCCTGATGCTGGGTTATGTTAGTAAGTTAGGGTAGATCAAATTATTAGGTATAGTCAAGCTAGGTTAGGTTAGCTTAGATTTGGCCAGTACCTTCCACCATTACTAATATTTCCGATCAGATTATTGTCAGTCATATTATGGTTTTTCATCTGCACAACAAATGAGACCTCAAAACACTCAAATGAACTAAAAAAAACTATCAAATGTTAGAAAAGAAAAAAATACACCCAAAATAGGAAACTGCAATAAGGAACACATTTACCGTTTTTATCATCACATGCACATACCTACAATTGTCTGTCTTACTAAACGTACTCAAAGGTGATTTTCGTTTCTCAACTGGATGCTAGGTTAGGTTTGGGTAAATTATTAGGTACAGTTAAGCTAGGTTTGGTTAGCTGTAGTAAAACACTAGGTGGCAGTCACTTCCACCATTAGGCTGAGTCAAACGAGTTGACGGGGAAACATATTTAGCATGAAACATTTTACCACCTCAGAAAAAAATCACAAAGTACAGACTGGAAAAATTGATTTGGTATGGTGATTTTACTGCCTCTGATAAAACGTATGTTTACCAAAAGAAAAGCTTTTCTTGTACTGAAGTATAATGACACATACGATGAATTAAAACTTACCTCTTCAAGGAATCGTCATCGGTAGAGTCGCTTGGCTGCACATATGATGCCTTGATTCATAGGCTGGATAACTGATGTTGTGTTAGGAGGCAGCATGATGCACCTGATTTGTCCATCATTGCTCACGAGTTCAGAAACGCCAGGATGAGCAGGGGCGTTATCAAGCAGGAGAACTGCTCGTACACGAGCTGGTGCATTATTCAGCCCTTCCTGTTGAAATCTTCGCACCTCAGGGATGAAATGATTAAAGAACCACTTCTTAAAAATCGCCACGTTGAACCAGCCTTTCTTGGAGAAGTCGTTCAAAACAGGTAATTTATCCATACAGGTGCAGAGACAGCGTGGGTGACGAGCCTTGCCAACCACGAGCGGCTTCAACCGGTGCAGACCATCAGCACTTGCAGAGCACAACACAGACACACGATCTTTGGAAATTTTGCGTCCAGGAACAGACTCTTCATGGCGTTGTGCAAATGTGTTCAGGGGCAATGACCGGTAGAATAAACCAGTCTCGTCAGCATTATATACCTGGGAGAGAAGAAGACCTTCGTCTTGTATAAGCTTCAGCAATTTCTCCCGAAACGGCTGAATTTGTGATGTATCTGCATCCAGAGACTCGCCAAACACACGTCGGTTTACCATAGCATGCCTTGCTTTGAAACGAGAAAGCCAACCATCAGATGCCTTGAAATCCTGAATGCCGATATGGTTAGCTAGCTTCTCAGCAGCAGACTTAATCTCCGCACCCCATACCATAACGGCGACACTTCGTTGCTGAACAAACCACTTATACACTGCGTCTTCTAGACGATCATCCACTGCAATTTTCATGGTTTTTCTGGCAGCCGATGACCCACTAACTTTACAGTCAATGGCTATCTTACCAGAGAATTCCATTAGTTTTGCCTTGGATTTTCGAATGTCAGACACAGTTTGCTTGCCTATTCCGTAGAACTCTGAGCAGCGCTTAATACTCCAACCAGATTCAAGTTTTTTAATCATTTCCAGCTTCTGTTGCAGCATCAGGACAGTTCTTTTCCTCTTTGTTGGTGGTGAAGCCATGGATATAATGATGAAGGGCATCACCAACATCACAAATATAAAAATAAACGACGGCCATACTGGTAAATCAGCAGAGGTAACAGGTGAACTAGCCATGGTGAATGTCGCACACGTGAGTGACCGAGGCAAACAAGGCAGGTCGTGAGCGATAGGTGTGGGTGGGGGGTAGACTCACGCTCGTTTACTCGTAGCTCGCTCGCTAGCAACCGCAGTGCTTTCTGTTTAAACTGGAGCTATCGTACGGTTAATTTTCTGAATTATCGTACCAATTAATCATTCAGTCACGGCCTGATTAATCCGAAGGCTGGATAATCCGAGACTGGATAATCGAGCTTTCACTGTATATGAGAGTCTGGGTTTGGGCCTGGAATGCATCTCTGGCTTTTTTTCAGAATCTTATGGGGAAAATGCTTTGATATCCGGCAACTAGCTGTCCGAACACTTCCACTGGTACACAACACCCATGGATATTAGGGTATGCCTGCACTATACATCCATCTGGTCATTCTTATGTATATGCACAACCTTAAGCATATCCTCCTCCTTTACAGTCCAAAATTCATTATCATACAGCATTACCCTTCTCACACACACAACATAAATTCTGCCCCTGGTATTGAGGCAAAGTCCCTCAATGTCAAGAGAGGTAACAGTTCCCAAATCTTTCTATCTACTCCTACCCCCCCTCCATTCTCCCCCACCCTATGACAACAATCTAAGTCTATCCTGATCTAAGTCAACATGTCTGCAAAGTTTATCCTGATACTTAAAACAACATATCTGCCATCCTGATACACCTAGCCATATCTATTTTATCATTACTACACTGTGCACTAGAAGCCTACTTTAACCTGCAGCCGAACATGACACCTCTACACTGCTTATGTACCCATTTCTTGTAAATACTGCATAAGACTGACCTGTGCCCAGTACCCTCCATACACAGCACATGGCCACACACCTAATTCGTTCAAATTCTCTTTCAGTCCCTTTAATATCACTACATCTATCCAACTCCTAAATCTCTCTACGGCCTCCCTCTCATTCTCTGCAATCAGCTCCAACTCATCAGCATGTAACACCTCCCAAGGTAGATCAGTCCTAAAGTTATTGTACAGTGCCTCATGCATCATAACAAATGGAACAGGGTTCATTACAGATGCTTGATACAATCAAATATACACTAAGAACTCAGTCAGGTCACCAATTGCCTGGGTACTTGCACCTTCATATAGTCTCTTCATATTGACAATCCACTCCTCAACACCAACTTCCTCACTGCTTATTATACTATTTTCCTGAGTACCCTGTCAAAAGCTTTCTCCAGGCAAACAAAAACAAAGTACAATTTCCATTTTCTTATCTAAGAACTTTTCATGATGACTGCTTAGCAATAAATATTGCATCAGTATGCATCAGTGGTTCCTCGATTAGAAATGAAACTATGACTTTCATTAACTGAACAAAAATTTTCAGGACACCGTATTTACTATGATCAAACCATCACCCTGCCCCTTGTAAAATGATCAGAATCATACTCCGCAACTAAATGTTTGGTACAGAGCATTCATTTACAAGAGCATCACCAAATCAGTTACTAATATCACTCCAATAACCTCAGACACTTTCAACATTTCAGCTCCCTTACCAGATATATCCACAGTATTACCAATTTTACTCTTATCAACTGCCTTAGCTATACTCCAAGGATCAATTAATGACCAATATCCAAGCACTGGTTTGTCCATCCCCAGATTCTTCTTATGCATCTGACAGCATACACCATCAGCCACCTGATCTTAACACTGACTGGCAATTAGACAATTAGACCAGTAGGCATCTTCATCAAACAAACCATACACTCATCCATCATCCAATCCTGTATTACCTAAAAACTACAAAAACATGGGAAACAACTGACCTGTAGAGTGAGCTAACAAGTACGAAGTGGTAGGTGGAGTTGGGGTTGGGGCTGAGGCACACCTTGAGTGCCTCGTTGTTGTGTGGGAGGATGCGGAAGAGTGACACAAAGCAGTCAATCATGAGGTCCACATCTTGGCAGATGTACGCCATCCCTCGTGAGAACGGCTTCATGGTGTTGAACAGCAAATTCTGACAAACAAGGAATATGCATTATGACCAACAGGGGAATGTATACGGGGAGGGCAATGATACCATAAGGATGTGGGAAATTTAAAAAGGAAGGTACAGAGAAATACAGGAGACGATGATGGAAGGAAGTCGAGTGACTGTGATAAGGAAAGAAGAGAGGAGGGGGACTGTGATAGGGAAGGAAGAGGGGGGAGACTGAAACAGGGAAGGAAGAGGGGGGAGACTGTGACAGGGAAGGAAGAGGGGGGGACAGTGACTGGGAAGGAAGAGTGGGGAGGACTGTGACAGGGAAGGAAGAGGGGAGGGGGGACAATGACAGGGAAGGAAGAGGGGGAGGACTGTGACAGAGAAGGATGTGGAGGAGGGGGGACTGTGGCAGGGAAGGAAGAGGGTGGGCCTAACAGGGAAGGAAGAGGGGGGAAGGCCTCTAATAGCGAAGGAAGAGGGAGGGAGGCCTCTAATATGGAAGGAAGAGGGAAGGAGGCCTCTAATAGGGAAGGAAGAGGGAAGGAGGCCTCTAATAGGGAAGGAAGAGGAAGGAAGGCCTCTAATAGGGAAGGAAGAGGGAAGGAGGCCTCTAATAGGGAAGGAAGAGAGGAGGAAGCCTCTAATAGGGAAGGAAGAGGTGGAGGGGAGGCCTGTGACAGGGAAGGAAGAGGGGGGGGGGCTGTAATAGGGAATGAAGAGCAGAGGAGGCCTGTAACAGGGAAGGAAGAGGGGGGGGGGGTCTGTGACAGGGAAGGAAGGGGGGGGAGGCCTGTGACAGGGAAGGAAGAGGGGGGAAGAGTCCTGTGGCAAGGAAAGAAGAGGTGGGGGGGGGTGGCCTATGACAGGGAAGGAAGAGAAGGAAAAGGCCTGTGACTGGGAAGGAAGAGGGAGGGAAGCCTATGACAGGAAAGAGAGAGGGAGGAGGCCTGTGACAGGGAAGGAGAAGGGAGGGAGGCCTGTGACAGGGAAGGAAGAGGGGGGGGGAGGCCTGTGAAAGGGAAGCAAGAGGGGGGGGAGGCCTGTGAAAGGGAACCAAGATGGGGGGAAGTCTGTGACAGGGAAGTACGAGGGGGGAAGGCCTGTGACAGGGAAGGAAGAGGGAGGGAGGCCTATGACAGGGAAGGAAGAGGGGGGGAGGCCTGTGACAGGGAAAGAAGAAGAGGGTGTGACAGGGAAGGTGGAGGAGGAGAGCCCTGTGGGAGAGTAAAAGGGAAAGGGAAGGAAGAGGGGGGGAGGGGGGACTGTGAGAGGGAAGGAAAAGGAGAGGGAGGCCTATAACAGGAAAGGAAAAGGAGTGGAGGCCTATAACAGGAAAGGAAAAGGAGTGGAGGCCTATGACAGGTAAGGAAGAGGGGAGGGAGCCTGTGACAGAGAAGGAAGAGGGGGGTGGACAGTGACAGGGATGGAAGAGATGGGGGAAAGGACTATGATAGGGAAGGAAGAGGGGGAACTGTGATAGAGAAGGAAGAGGTGGGTCTGTGATATGGTAGGAAGAGGGGAGGACTGTGATGGGGAATTAATAAGGGAGGACTGAGATAGGGAAGAAAGAGGGGAGGACTGTGATGTGGAAGGAAGAAGGGGGGACTGAGAGAGGGGAGGAAGAGGGGAGGACTGCGATAGGGAAGGAAGAAGGGGGGACTGATATTGGGAAGTAAGAGGGGAGGACTGTGATAGGGAAGGAAGAAGGGGGGACTTAGATATGGAAGGAAGTGGGGAGGACTGTGATGAGGAAGGAAGAAGGGGGGACTGAGATAGAGAAGGAAGAGGGGAGGACTGTGATGGGGAAGGAAGGAGGAGGAACTGAGATAGAGAAGGAAGAGAGGAGGACTGTGATGGGGAAGGAAGAAGGGGGGACTGAGACAGAGAAGGAGGGGAGGACTGTGATGGGGAAGGAAGAAGGGGGGACTGAGATAGGAAAGGAAGAGGGTGCACTGTGATAAGGAAGGAAGAGAATATTGTACAGAAGTATATATAAAAATGTAGTAAGAGATGAAGGAGGTGAAGTACAACTGATGCTGATGAGGAAAGATGAACAAAGGATGGACTGTGCAGAGCAACCTCCAATATTCAAAGCATTTGTGTCCAGGAATGGCTCAAAATTCAGAAAATTTCAAACTTTAGAAAAGGTCACTGATGTGGCTTTCATTACCTTATTCTCATAGTGCAGACATACTTTTGACATGAGCTTTGTAGTATGGGCTTACCAACCTACTGCAGTAATCCTATTTTCCAATGATTTCTATAACATGACCATTATAATTTACATCTTGTAAGTCAAGCTAATAATAACTTTCAGTGTAATACCAGCTATTAACCATGAAGTATTTTTCCTGCCTTTTGCTCACATTCCATATGCCCACATCTGTCTTAAAATGCTTTGCAGCTGTTTTCATAATTAACATCCACTAATAAGTCTATACATCTATCTATCTATTGCCAGATGCCTTAATCCTGTAAGGGGTGGCCACAAATCGCCTCCATGTCACCCAGTCCCCCCTCATTTCACTGCCCTTCTTCCAGCTCACACCCCCCCCTCTCATATACCTCTCCACTCCATCTCTCCATTTCATCCTTGGCCTCCCCCTCACTCTCCCCCTTCCAACTCAATCACATACACTCTGCTCCTTAGTTGCTCGCTCTCCATCCTCTCCATATGGTCAGACCACCTCAATATATTTCTCCTAATGCTCCTTCACTTCCTCATTTGTCAGTCTGTCTCTCCATGTAACTCCACATGCTACTCTCAAATAACTCATTTCCACTGCTCTCACTCTTGACTTGTGTCCTTCCAACAAGGTCCAAGCTTCACTGCCATATGTCAGAGTTGGTATCACAATATTGTCATGCAGCGACTTTTTTACTTCCACGCTCACTTCCTTGTTTCTTATCACTGCTTTCAAAGAACCAGCAACCTTTCTTCCTTGTTGTACCCATTCAAGCACTTCACCCTCCAAACTTCCATCCTTACTCATCACACTACCTAAGTGCTTAAATTGTCCTAAGGATGACATAATGGGTTGGCACCCCTTTTAACGAGGAAGTGTCCGGATTGACTCTATCGGATACATTTGTGTGAAGCTACTAAACGTGGTGAATGTTTTTGGCATATCCGATTGAGCCAGGATTCTGGGGTCTTGAAAGATGAGTGAATGGAAGTGTGGCCCATTGGATTGGGCAAATTTGGGCTGTCTGGACGTTGCTACTCCTCACCCTGCCCTAGAGTGGGAAAGGAGGTCCGGATGATGATGATGATGAAATTTTCACAACCAGAAAGTTGTGCGGGAAAAATAATTCTGCAATCATTTTTTTTAACAAAAGTGGAAATCCAAAAAGTGGCATATATTTCACCACCACCTTGTATTCACCAGCAGGCAATCAACTGACTTTTGTTTACAAACTACTGATATGTTTGGTGTAACACAATCACTCCATGCTCCAAGTGTGTGCATGTCTAATCCACAGAATGTTTAGTTTAGTGTTTTCTTATGTGATGGTTACTGAGGGAGAAGGTGACTCCAAGTGTCATATTTCAGTGAATGGAGAGACTGTGGAATTGGTGGAAGAGTTCAAATATCTGGGTAAAGTGATAGAAAAGAGAGGAATTATGTGCAAAAGAAGTGGAATGTAGAGTGACACAGGGAAGGAAAGTAGCTGGTGCAATGAAGGCTTTGATAAGAAACAGAAGCTTGTGTGTTGCAGGTGCACGAGGCTTACATAAAGCAGTGTTAGTGCCAAAATGTTTTCGTTTTCATTTTCGTTTTTGAAGACTCCAACATGCTTGCATGTGTCGGCCTTGGTCACCTAATGACGGCTCTCCACGCTGCTCGATCTCTGGCAGCCTCCCTATTCAGTCCCTTAATCCTTAAGTCATATTTAATGACCTCGTCCCATGTCTTTCTAGGTCTACCCCTCCCAACCCCTCCCCCAATATTAACACTTCTCACCCTCTGTACCCAATTATCATCCCCCATCCTCTCCACATGTCCAAACCACCTCAGCCTACCTCTCCTCATCACAACACCAATAC
>JAGKTI010015920.1:0-19969 GCA_018397915.1 Birgus latro
AGGGAGGGTGGGGAAGGGAGAGAGGAACTGGGGAGGAAGAGAAGGTGTGGGGAGGGGGGAAGAGCACTGGAGAGGGTAGAGGAGACGGGGAGAAGAGAGACTAGAGAGGGGAAGAGAAGAGAGGGAATGAATAAGGCAAGGAAGGGGAGGAGGGAGAAGAGAGAGGAGGGGAGGGAGTGAAATACGGCGAGGAGAGGTGAGGAGTAAAGAAGACAGGAGAAGGGGAAGAACGAGGTGGAAAAGTTCAAAAAGTCTCCTAAGCTGAATAAAATCGTCTGGAGATAGGAAGAAGACGCCATTTAAGACGTCATCGTACTGAAAGGGTTGATGCTGTAAACACTAACCCCACCTGATGGTCGTTAGGGAGAGGGAGAGAGGTTAATAGTGTTAATGTATTGTTACTACTTGCTGTCTCGTGATAGGGACAGTCTGACTTACTTGGGAGAAATATAACTATCGCTGTTACTATCCTCATTATTATCTTTATTATTTTTATTGTTATTTTTTATTACTATTACCATTATCACTATATTTTTTTTTAATTGCTAAGTGAGTCACAGGAGCCACATCATTACCATAACACTAGCTCTCAGGCGACCTTGCTTCCTGCTGTGCCGCCTTCAGGATGTCATCAGTCTTTCCCCCTGTCCCCCCAGCCTTGCATATTTTGACCCCTGCTGTATTTCTTTTTTTTCTCTCTCTCTCACATCATCATCATTATCATTTTTTTTTACACAAGGTTTGTCGGATGTAATCATGTTAACAATGAGCAGGAAGGTTGGAAGCAAGTTGGAAGGTAGATTGGTAGGTAGGCCTGCATGTAGGTAAGTGGGTAGGTTGAAAGACAGGAGGTAGGATGGTAAGCAGGCAGTGAGTAGGCTACAGTGATTCAGATTATGGGTGTGAAGGAATGTAAGAATAATATCCCTATTGATGCAGGGATTTTTTTAGATATGGAAGTTTAGATTATTGTGGATAGGTTTGCTGTATCAGGTCGACTCGGGACAGTGCAAATAGATCCAGCTCTTGCTTACGAATTCCTGTTAGGTGTAGTGGATTAGAGATGTGGGAACATGTTGGAATGGGAGTGGGTGCATGATGGGGCGTGGGGAAGTATGGTGAAGTCTGTGTACCCGTGTGCTAAAGAATTGGGTGCTATATGTGTGGTACCGTCTGTGTAGGTCTGTGTGTGAAAATTTTATGAAGAAAAGGAAGACAGAAAGAAACATGAGCCGCTCCCATATACCTTGCGTCTTACAACCTAAAAACGAAATAAATTGAAGACTTAACAGCTTCCCATTTAGTGAGTGTTGTAGAAAAAACAAAATGAGAAAAAGAAAATACCAGGAGCCAACATCTATCCATTTTGTGCTCTTGCTTTCGTGCTAAAAAGGGTGTGAAGAGAGACGGCAGGAGGAACAAGAGTGGAGAAAAAAAAAAAACGGAATCCATCAACTTATTGCCTTGGAAAAGACAGATTGAAAAAGAAAAGCAAAATCCAACAACTTTCTGTTTTTGATGGTGATAATATATATTTAGAGAGAGAGAGAGAGAGAGAGAGAGAGAGAGAGAGAGAGAGAGAGATGAATGAAAAGAGACAGGAGGTGGGTCGAAAGTGGAAAATAATCACAGAACTCATCAACTTATTGCCCTGGAAGAGACAAAATGGGAATAATCCTGCGAGAATCCAACAATTTCCATTTTTGTGATGGTGATGGTGGTGGTAAAAAGGGTGTGAAGAGAGAGACAGCGGGAGGAACAGGTCGCCATTTATGTTGTCAGCGGGAGGTATGTGTGTCGGTGCAAAGGGGTGTAATCTGCCGCACCCCAGGCGTCTGAGGGCCGTGATCCCTGGTGTTGACACGTGAAAGCCCCACATCAGGTTATTGTTCTTCACCCCAACCCCACACACCAACCTTCACCCTCCCCTCCTTCCCTTGCGTCTTGTGTTACCCCTCCCTCACCCTGACCCATCCTCTCTCCTTCCCCTTCTTTCCCTTGCGTTATGTCACCCCTCCCTTACCCCTACTTCTACCACCCATCACTCCTACCACCCATTATGTCATTCCTTCCTTATCTTGTGTCCCTCTCTCCCTCACCCTTCCTCACTCCCTCTCAGGTTCACGCTGCCTCGCTCTTCCTCTCCCAGTCCCTCACCCCTACCACCCGTTATGTCACCCCTCCCATGGAAAAGTGAGTCAGGCAACTAAAGTGGAATTCTGACGCACCCATGGAGTGATGCAGTTGCCTAGGTCACTTTCCTGTGCACTGGAAATCTGTCACAGTTTACTACTCTTCCTTCCACTTTTGTGGCTTCACACGGAGTAACAAGTCTAATGCTTTTCCTTTAACCCAGGAAACTATTTACAACGCTGGGTGGTAACCATGTAACCAGATTATGGGGTGAAGTGGAGCCTGCTATAGATGCCCCTGTTGACTGGGTGGAGAGACACATGCTGTGTCCATCCAGGATTCAAACCTCTACACTTTTCACCGCGCCTTGCTATGGCGAGGCGTTGTCAGCAGCAAGGGAACATCTCCTCACTGCACGGGACGGCCCTGCAAGGGTGGTTGCTTGCCTGCAGTTGATGGGTCTGCTCGGCCAGACAGACTGGTGGTTGATCAACAACAACAACTACCACAGGCATCACATTAAGATGAGTGACTGGATATCCCCTTGGACTGCTGACTGTGGCATTCTCAGAAGAATATCTGACTACCCTCGTCATGGAAGGCTTCTGTTGTTCTGTTTTTATTTGAGTGGGTGTCAGGTCTTCTGATAAATCCCATTTGGAAAGAGCATGGGAGGATGACTGACTAGGAGGGGTAACCTACAACTGTGTAACATCCTGAGAGAAGAGGCAGAGATAGGAGGAATCAAGAGGGTGGCAGAAGAAATCAGATACCTACAACTGTGTAACAGCCTGAGAGAAGAGGCAGAGATAGGAGAATCAAGAGGGTGGCAGAAGAAATCAGATGGGCAGAATCAGGCAGCCGAGAGAGGAATGAGCTGTGAGCAGTGGATGTCCCCTCACTATGTGCTTCTGTGTTGAGAGTCTTCGAAGGCCAAATTGAACCAGATTAACATGGCCTCCCTTGCCACCACTGTGGCCAGGGTGGCCTTACATTCCCTCACCGAGCACGTCAGACCTCATGGTTTGTGTTGTGGCTGTAGTCCCAGGCTCATCTGAAGAATGAACCTGGAGGACTGCAAACTAAGCTGCTCTTCTGCAGTCCACCATCCTCCTGTCGGGGGATGGGGGAGGGGGAGCTGAAGGATCTTTATATAACCGAGCAGAAGAGCAGCCCGATTATATCAGTGAATCTATACGTGAAGGCATCTCTCGCAAGTATGAAAATTTATTCTGTAAATAACGTTGTAGAGATGCTGGAGAGTAATACTAGTAGAAAATGGGAGGAAATTTTTAGGAGAAATAGATATGTGAGTATTATATTCCTTTTGATGACTCTTTAAGTTGAGAATGGTACTGATACGAAACAACCTATGCGAAATACTACTTTCCGAAACCTCCTCCAGTCGTCGGTGTTTGTTTACTCTGTAGCTAGCTATTGTTTACAAGTGTAATTTTTGCTGTTTTTACCTCCGAGTTCATAGCTTGGTCGTGTGAGGGTAGAACACTGTGTCTCTAGCGTTCCGTCACAGATTCATTAGTAGTTAAGGATGTGTTATATAAGATGAGAGTGATTATTGAATGGTGTATTGCTTTGTCGGGTAGCAACACGTACTTCGCAGTACAACTTTGATACTGTGATAAGATATGAGATGGCAGTTTTAATCTACAACTCCCTCGTAGTGAATGGAAAGTGGCAGTAATGATGGAACCATATATTTCATGATAACTTGGCGAAAAATGTGGGCAGCCCAAGTTATAGGGTGTGACTGGGTTGATTTGGTTGATAGTAATGTTTGGTTCTTGCAGTCTTTATTTCTGTATATGATTTAGTTTTTGATTTGGCACTTTTTGGGTAGTTACATAAATTCTAAATGTAATGTTATTGGAATTTAGAGATGTTGCCTACAATTAGTATGGTATATATAACCCTCAGTTTATCCATGCATTTTTTTTTTTTTTAAATCCCTTACTGTCCAATGGGTCTCCTAAGCAGTATAAGTTAGTCATGTTTTATTAAGAATAGTTTTTGACATTATATTGAAAGGGTTGATTGAGACTTTCTTACCTGTTCACTGTGAGAGATTTCATAATTTAGATAAAGCCATCTGGCTGTTGAGAATAAAAATTACATCATATTGAATGGAATAATGTCTGAGAAAATGCTGGCATGGCACCAGCTTACCTCACCCAACCCTAGTATGCATGTGTGTGAAACCATGTACATTTATTTCTATTTTATTTGAATTTATAGTCACTGATGTATAATTATTGTTTCAGAGTACCATACAGAAGAGTATAAAGATGACTCTGCAGGCAATAAAATGGGAGGACAGGAAACTTTCCATCCTAGACCAGCTTCAACTCCCACTGAGGACTTTATACCGAGCAGTGACCACAGTGGACGAGGGCTGGTCGGTCATTAATAAGATGCAGGTGGGTAACGGATGCTGGCTGGAGAAGGAAGTACTGTATTGTCTCTGTGAACATCATTACTGTTGCTGTTATCATTATCATTTTGGCTACCATTATCAATATTACCATCTTGAGTGCTACCATCATCATCATCATTATAATTTTAAGAAAAAAAGAATCACTGGAAAAAAAAATTGTTGAAGGCTATAAATAAGATATGTTTAGGCCATATTGAGATACCCATGCACAATATATTGGAAGGTAAAAGAGTATAGACAGGAGGAGGGAGAAAGAGAGACATAGGTTGAGTGGCTGACCAATTATGTTCATGAAAAGCTGAGAATGCCAAATAACTTTGCAGTAAAGAATTGAACAGAAAGGGCATGTTATTATGTGGAGAGAGAGAGAGATTGATCATATGATACTTTGTTCCCTTTTTACTGCATATGCATAATGATATTTCCTCTCAGGTCCGTGGAGCCCCTGCCATTGCAATTGTTGGGTGCCTAAGTCTGGCTGCTGAAATATCCCAGGCCACATTTGAGGACAAGGCACAGGTCCTTGACTTCATCACCAGCAAGCTAGATCACCTGGTTACTGCCCGGCCAACAGCTGTCAACATGGCAAATGCAGCTGAGGATCTCAAGAAATATACCAAAGGGCTTCACAGTGATAGCCAAATCAGTGCCCAGGATATGGTTGAGAAGTGAGTGGGTATTGCACCTTGGTTCATTTAGCTTCTCTTATGATTCAATTTCATTTGATCTCCTTCAGTACAAACTGTATTTGCATGAGTTACAATAGCTGATGTAACATGTAACTGTGGCATGAAATAGAAAAGGATGCTTTTGTTATTATAAAGTCTTTTTTTATTGGCTGTTCAATATTTAGCTAAGTATTATATATTAGTGGGATTTTGAGAGAGGTTAAAACTCAAGGGTGGGGAGAGGGGTGGGGATGGTAATTAAAGGTATACGGTAGAATGTCTCAAATCTGATGTATTCAGATGATGCTATGTTGCTTGCTACTAATGGACAGGAGCTATGCAGACTGTTAGAGTTTTGTGAATGTCTTTGATTGTCTTGCCTTTAAAGGTCAATAAATGCAGATTGCCAAAGTTTAGTAATGGTTCTTGAAAGAGGAGGGAGTGCTCAGAGTAATGAGATTGTGAATGAAGAAAGGCTGGCATTGATGAAGGAGTAATAGAAAAGAGAGGTACTAGTAAATGTGCTAGAGGAAATTAACAGTAGACTGGCTTTGGCATGATTTTTTTTCTGCATAGGAGATACCTCTCTGACAGAAAAATTAATTACTGTATACTGTTTAGCCATTGCTTAACCTAATAGACTATTTCAGATGAATTTATACAAGTATCATGATGTTTCTTACACACATTTGCATCATATTGTGGAGTGATACAAGTTGTATACCATTCATTCAATGCTTAACCTGACTTAGACTATGCTAAATGGCTTACCTGTATACCTTATTTGTCATTTGTTTGGCATATGAGGTGAAGCCATGATTTTGAGGGCTTGATTGATGTGTGGATGAATATCTTGCCCTTTTCACTAGGCATGCAGTTGATAGCTTCCCAACTTTTGTGCCTTCTCATTTTTGCTTTTCTGAATCATCCCTCATTCAACCCTCAGGTGGGAAAAAGGTCAGGATGATGGTGATGATGATGCCATTTGCATAGTACATTAGAGTGGTGTGATGGCTGTGTTTGAGTAGTGTACCCTTCCTCAGAACAATTGAATGGTGTGAGAAGTTGCTAGCAGATGACGTGGCAACCAATAAGAAGTTGAGTGACCTTGGTGCCACATCCGTAATGGACTCTGCCACTGGAGTGACCAAAGTGCGTGTCCTGACTCACTGTAACACAGGCACACTGGCTACTGCTGGGTATGGCACAGCACTAGGTGTCATACGCTCACTGCACGCAGCTGGCAATCTGGGTCAGTATACACACACATCTGGCAGCAATGAGAATATAGTACCATACACGACCTAAGGGATGTCCTATTCTGCAGAGGGATAGTAGTACCTACCTCAAGAATATTTATGTCATACTGAAACAGGAACAGGTATGACAGTTCATTACAAGCAGCAAAGTTTGTATATGGTCAGCCAAGCCAAAGTTCATTGAAAAATTGATCAGCAGTTTAGGGTCAGCACCATCTTGGAGGTGATGGAGAGATCCCTTTACATACTGGTACCAAGCTGCCTGGTTGTATGACATATGCCCCTCAGCTCCCCACCTATAGCCCAGAAGGAACATGATGAACTGCACAGAATAGACAGTTTTAGTTTGCATTCCACTGGGACCTTGAGCCACAGCCACAACAACCATGTTAAGAAAGCTGCTTATGGAAAAGTCATGCATGTTTAAAAACGTCATACTTCCTCTTAGGGAAACCTCATATTGATGTTGGCCGTGGTACAGCTCATTTTCTGTGGACTGAAAGCTAAGCCAAATGTCAAAACCAGCTAATTAAATTCCCAGCGGTTGCTGGTAGATGTTGAAGGACAAGAGATATCAAAGACGTGCAATAAGATTTGTAAAAGATCGAGTCTCAGCTTGGACTTTGACTCAGTTTACTTGTGACTGAGTTTTTCCTGCCTATGAGTGATGTTTGTGTGTCTGGTTCCAAGCTTGCTCTGTAGGAGCACTTCACTTTCATGGTAGTACCTCCCAAGGTCTGTAGTTGCCAACCATCTGCTGCTTGCTCATAACTCAGTTATAATTCAGCCATAAGTGTTTTTGGATACTAAATACAGACATAATTACATAAAGAATCATAAATTATCACTCTTTCAGTTTATCAGCAGTATGAGATGTCACACGTTTTGCATAATACAGTATTTATTTGAGAATATCAGATTTTCAATTGTTGATACACTTGACCCTGTTTTTAGAAGGTTGCCTCTTGAACAGATTGGCTAAGCACCTCAAAGTGGCAACTCTCACGTTTATACCTTTACTTTTACCCATCTTTTTTCCTTTCTACCAATATTCATGCTCAGTAAGATGTTAGTATCATTTTTCTGTTACAAAGATTTGTGTGTGGGTTGGAAATATGCTTGTTCATAAATTTATATTAGAACATTTGAGGTTGGCAGCTTTTAGCTGCCACAGAGATACACAGCTCACTGAAATAGCTTATTACAGTACCATTAATTTTTAAGGGGATCTCATTTTTACAGAGCTACTTTAATTACTTATTTATTTTAGTTTTCCAATTCATCCACCATTTAGAGCATGTGTTCTGCACTGAGACACGTCCATACAACCAGGGAGCACGTCTAACTGCCTACGAGCTGGTATTTGAAGGACTTCCAGGCACATTGATATGTGACAGTGCTGCTGCTTGGCTCATGCAGACCAAAGGCATTCATGCCATCCTTGTTGGTGCTGACCGGGTTGACAGTAAGGGAAACACAGCCAACAAGATTGGTACTTTTCAGGTAAATGTGAAAACAAGATGACTTGGTCCATTAACACCTTTCATCCAGTGTTAGGTGTTGGAGAGGTTGCCTTTTCACAAGTATAACTGGGTGCACCCCTACCTTGTTATGCAAATGTCCCTCAACCTCCTTCCCATCCTCCAAAAGGAGGATGGTGGACTGCAACAGGAGGACATCCTCAGGCGACAATCCACTGGGTTATGTTCAGAGGAGCCTGGGGTTGCAACTAGTTGCTACTAATCCCAGTGGTATCATCTTTATTATAGTCATACTGTCTCCAGATAATTTTATTCCACTTAAGACAGCATTTCAAACTGGCAGAGTTAGATATATCCTTTATTAACCCTTTGTTATTAGGGCTCTCTCGAGCTAAATAACGTCTACTGAAGTTGGCATAAATTATTATAAAAATGCATCATCAGATTGAAAGGACTAACCTCTTCTGTCAGACAATGTTTTCTATTTTTGCCATGGAAATGCCATATGACTATTTGACTCAGGAGAGACCTCTCAAACTAATTCTTTCAGCATTAGTAGGTAGTTTGCATTTTGTATTTTTTTCTGAAGTCTAGATTATTTTACTGAATTTAATAAACAGTTTATGTCAGAGGTGTTATTGTGGCCTGGTTTGTGTATTTCATATAGGGGTTTGTGTATTTCATATAGGAGTGAAGACAGGACTGAACCCCTTGAGCCTGGGGAACTCTTTTACATTTTATTTTTGCTATATCCAGGTGATTTTATTTAGATTAGATCAGAATTATTAAACAGAAGTGTCAAGAGTAAGATTTTGTTAAACCCTTCAGTGCAAGAAGCCTGAGCAGAGTAAAATCATCTGGTGGTAGCAAGAACAGAACATAAAAGACATCCAAATTAATCTAACACAAAAGTAAAAAAAATCATTCAGCTTTATAAGTAACATAGAAACTAATCACCATTATTTTCTTTTGAGCTACTGGGGTTTTCACATAAAGTAAGGCACAAACAAGGACTTAATTTAATATCTGAATGTACTGCACTTCCCTACCCTCAGCTGCCTTTCTACTAGCAGTGGCTGCCAAATCCTCTCCAAGCCATTTTATTATCTGTATATACTTTCTGCCTTGTGCCTCCTTCCAGCCAGCAGTCATGGCCAAACTTCATTTCATTATATTATTTGTATCTACTCATGTCAAGCTTGTAGATTAGGCTCACACAGCATAACACACATAATGGAGCACTGCGCAGAACATGCCACACTAAGATGCAGACACAATATCAGCAGTGTATGGGACAACCTTGTAGAGGCAGTTGCATGCTTGCGATTGATGTGTTTGCTTGATCAGACAGACCAGGGTTGAACGATAAGAATAACTACCTACCTTCTACCCTCTCAAAGATAGCATTGATGGCCAAACACATCTCCATTCCATTTATTTTCTGTATCTTCTCTACCTTTTTGCCTCCTTCCAGTTGGCAGTTGCGGCCAAACATTTCTCAGTGCCTTTCTACGTGTGTGCCCCCACCACTTCCATTGACACCAGCCTTGATGATGGCCACAAGATTCCCATCGAGCAGCGGCCCAGCCAAGAGATGACACACATAGCAGGCACCCAACTTGCTGCACCAGGTCTTCTTCATCTTTTTTTTTTTTTTTTTAATAGATTCTTTCCTTGTCCTTCTGCCTACGGGTTACATTACACTTCCTCTTCTGTCTTTCTTCATTCTTTCCTTGTCCTTCTGCCTGTGGGTGACTCTACACTGAGTGACAAGCCAAATGGTTTCCTGTACACCAGGAAACCATTTACTACACTGGGTGGTAACCACATAACCAAATTTTGGCGCCTGGTGGTTTAGTGGGTAATTACGGCTCTCCAGTCGGATTGAGCCAGTGAAGGTTTATATCCAAGGGGTGGTTGGGGTTCATTGCTCATGTAATGCCACTCAGGGATGAGTGAAGCTGGTCACTCTCATCTTAAATGTCAGGACCAACTTGCCTAGCCCTGGGCTCTTATGCTTCTCTGTGGGGCGACATAGGTTTGGATATAAATATAAGGATGTAGCATTGGATATCTTCTTGATTATTGTAACATTCTCCAGCACCTGTTTAGACTGAACTGCACTTTTTACATGACTGCATTTGCACTCTACAGTATTTGACTTGTGGTCACCCTGTACATATACTGGTACTGTGTGATACCACTTTCTATATATATAAATGAGATTGCTTTCTTTATATACCTGCTATTGCACTATAAAGGAGATTTGAATTGTATGTAATTAAGATTGCACCCTATAGAAATGAGATTACATTCTGTGCATAACAGCAACTACTCTTTGTATAATTGATATTACATTCTATCTCCTTCCCAGGCATCAACTGCTGGAACCCTGCCTTTGATGTGACACCAGCTGAGCTCATAACAGGTGGTATTGTCACAGAACATGGAGTCTTCAGACCCCAGGACCTGAAGTCAAGTTTGGATTCCTTAAGTTACGAGTCCAAGTAGAGTACAATGCTTCATCAGTACTGTTATCATCCTTACCTTATTTTCCCACTTGAAGGTAGGGTGTGGATGCAGACGTGGATGTGATAGAAAGCGCTAGGAGAAATACATTGAGGTGGTTTGGCCATGTGGAGAGGATGGAGAGGGAGATGCTAATGAGGAGAGTGTATGTGAGTGAGGTGCAGGGAGGTATTTTTAATGCTTGCAGCTTCGAAGAGATTTATAAGACCATCAGTTGTTTTTAAATGTATTGTTTTGTTATGATGATCAGAAATAATGTTTAATATTTAAAAGATGACATCTAGAATTTGTATCTGTCAGAGAGTGTTTAATAATGATGCCAGTTTGAAATTATGTCTGTCTCATTGATGCCTTATGTCAGCAAAGGAACTGCCACACAGGGGATAGCCATAATAGGTGAAGCTCCAGGCTGCTCTGTTGACGTATCCCAGCCATTCTACTTCTTTGTCCGTCTTTCTTTCACAATACTGTACATTAGACAGCTCTCACCTCCCATGGTTTTCAAGTGGAAGGAGGCCTGGTAAGTGAAGAAGGTGAATGGATGTGGTATATGTGTTAAGTAAGGCTTGGAAGTTGATGAAGCCAGAGGATTGCCCTGAATTCAAGTTTAGATGAAATACTGTACTTGTGGACAAGTGTATGATAAGGGTCTAGCAACCTTTTATTGACATTAATCAACAGATTGACAGTATCTGACAGGTGTATATGAAGGGAATCTGTAAAGGATCAACGTAAAAAAATATGTCCTGATAATTAAGCATGGAGCCAAGAATGATGCCCATGTTGCTGAGCATGCAATTGCAAGTTCATTCACTTAAATATGTGGCCTTTACTTGTTTTTTTCATTGTAATTCACTCAGGTCTTAGGTGGGAGAAAAGGTAAAGATACTGCTCCTGCAGATACAACTAGTATATCCACTCCCTTAGATTATTGGTAATCTTTGATAGCCATAGCCACAGTTTGGGTAAGCATTGTGGCCAGCCCTTATGGGATTAAAGTGGCTCGTAATAGATAGATGAAGAGACTGTGAAGCTGGAGAGGTTAGATACAGCCTTTGTTAACTGGCTCAGTACAAGAAGCATTTCCTAAGTTGAATAAAATTGTCTGGAAATAGCATTAATTTTAAAGAATACATCAATGTAATGAGGTGGTTCGCCCCTCTACGCAGGAAGATGTTCTGTTTAAATTATTCGTACTGCTTCCAGACCACTTTGTTTAACTTTGGAACAGTTCTTTGTACTGATGGGGTATTTTAAGGCAATTTTTTCACTGCCCCAGGAGGATACCCCAAGCTGAATAAAATGCCGGGTAATTGGGAGATGGCAAGAAAAAATTAGAAAGAAGTCTAAGCTCACTGGATATAAATTTGCAACTGTACTGCAGGATCCAGAGGGAAAAGACTGTTGACCCCTTTGCTGCGGTGATGAAGTTTTCATTTTACCTAGGCCACCACCAGACGGTTCAAGTTTGGAGGGACCTCTGTTAATACTGGGGTTAGTGGAGGTTGTATCTAAATCCACCAGTTTAAATGTAGTATCCTAAGATGAATAATATAACCTAGAGACAGCATTAAAAGAGCATTATGAGGTAAGATTGAAATAATGTTCTGGAGTTCATTGGATTCCCCCCCCCAATCCTTCTAACCCTGGGTAGAGACTTGACAGACAGTTCCTTAAGGCCTAACAGTCCTCCTGTTCGCCACACACAGTTACATGCCACCACATGGACAGTACCATCGACCATCCTTATTGAATACATGCATGAGTCATCTCCCCAAGGAATGGTGTGATGGTATTTGCAAGGATGTGTTTGTGACATGTCGGTGTGTTATGTAAAAGTAGAATTCCCATCAGCAAACGCTTCTCTTCCGCAGCATGGGATTACACATTTACACATGCATCCTTTTCAAACAGCAGACCACCACTCAAACCACAGATTAAGCAGCATCTGTGTTATTGTAGGTCCTTGTTATATGTCACTTTTTTCTTTTTTTCTTTTTTTTTCCCCCTGTTATTTCCTCAGTAAATTGCAGAAACATAGGCACATTAAAAAGTTTGGCTGATACTTAGAAAGCTGATTCCCTCAATTTACTGCCCCAGATATATGGAACACATTCCTGACCTAATGCACCATTCATAGTAATGGGCTTGCAAAAGTTTGATCCCCAAGAGATGACTAGATTTTAGTCACGTAATGCTACAGAGGGAAGCAAAGTGGTCATCTAAATGTACTTTCTCCAAAGCTGAATATATTTGTCCGGTGGTAGCAAGTTAAAGTAAAGAAGGCATCATTGTAATGAATGAATTAATTATCTAAGTGTTGCAGATCATTGGTGTTATTTGATCTTTAATATACCATAACAGTTCAGACTGAAAAACTAATGATTGTAACTGAAGCAAATGTCTTCTTGCTTGTTTGTGATGATTGATTCATGTCATAACCAAGTTAAAAGTTAAGTTTTAAGTTTGTAGTTTCATTGGTTGTTTTAAAATTAGAGTATAAGCAATTGCTTTTGAGTTCCTAATGTTAATAGAAGCCGTCCAACCCCAGTTTGAATATGGGAACAGAAAGACAAAAAACGGAAATGATGATGATGAACATTAGGAGAAGCAAATTTTGTGATGGAGACATAGTACTGTAGTACTGTAAATATGTTTGTTTTGTGTCAAAGCAGTACTACTTGGGATACAGTCTTTTAGAACTACACTTCCTAAGTTTTGGGGAGGCCTAGTAGACTAGGTCTTAGAGTGCCTGGTGGTGTAGTTAGTGCCTGGTTAGTGATGACCTTGCTTCAGTTCAATCTCTGAGAGGTGACTGGAGGTTTATTAATTACGTAATGCCATCAGGGAAAGTAGGCTGGTCATATACCCTTAAATGTACTGGACTTCAGTAAGATAGCCATGGATCAGTACACCTGGAGGAGGGTAATTTGGGATTTACTGTTACTGTTACCATGACCAAAGTTTTTCTTACTGTATTGTTAAAAGACATCCATTCACTCGATGTAATGCTGCTTTGGGTGTCTGTCCTTTCCCCATATCCTTCCTTCCTCTCCTGTTTTTCTTTCCTTCATTTCTACTTTCTTCTGCCTACAGGTGACTTTACACTCCCTCTTCTGTCTTTCCTTCATTCTTTCCCCTTCCTTCCATCTATGGGTGACTCTGCACTGAGTGACAATCCAAAAGGTTTCCTGTACACCAGGAAACCATATACTGCGCAGGGTGGTAACTATGTAGCCAAATTATGGCGCCTGATAGTTTACTGGGTAATTGAGGCACTCCAATCGAATTGAGCCTGTGTAGGTTTATATCCAAGGGGTAGTTGGGGTTTATTTCTCACGTAATGCCACTCAGGGATGAGTAAGGCTGGTCACTCTCATCTTAAATGTCGGGACCAGCTTGCCTAACCCTGGGCTTCTCCACTCCTCGTGGGGCAACGTAGGATTGGTTGATGGATGGATGAATGGTCAAGTTTAAGCTGGTATCCAGTTGTTGATCATATGTGATCTCACCACCACATCAGTTAAATCTTTATTGTCTCTACAGTGCCCTGCTTTCTGCTGGGACCCTACTGATTGTGTTTGAGTGATGGTGGTGGTGTCTGGGTAGTGGTTTTGGTGGCATGTAGATAGTAGTGGTATTGTAGTAGTAGTAGTTGTTCCCTAGGCAGTCTGGCCTAGTGGTGATGGTAGTTGACTGTGGGTGGTTGTGGTGGTTGCTGTAGAGTAACACTGGTCTGTCGGCTTGATTAGACCAATTAACGGTCGGTAATCAATCCCCCGTGTAGTAAACTAATTTTACTTTATGACAGACAGTGCCTTGCCACAAGGCCCACAATGAAGCATCAGGAAGAGTGTGGAGGGTTGATTCCTGGGTTGATGCTGTATTTGCATCTCTACCCAGTTATTAGGGGCACTATGGTAGGTTATGGTGGTGATGACAGTGTGAATGATGATGGTGTTGTCTGGGTGATGATGATGGTGTCTGGGTGTTGATAGTGTCAGAGTTGGCAGTAATGAGGTGCATCTTTATTCCTCTACTGTCACTTTCATCTGTCATTGCTCTTGAACTGTGCTTGCATCCGGGCTCCAGTACCGTAGGCACATGCCCAACAAACTATACCTCCAACTTTGCATTAATTTGGAGTTCCAAATACTTGTGTGTACCATGAAATTAACCAAGAAATTTCGTTTTCTATAAGAAGAAAATGTTAAAATTAGGGAAACAATTATTTACTTCATACTCGTGCGAAAACAGTATAGATGGGGAGAAGAAAAGCAGATATATTTGTGGAAAAGGGGAAACAGGGAGCAGATATAAATTGGTGGAGGAGGGGAGGCTGGGAGAAGATATATTTGTGGGGAAGGGGAAGCTGAGAGCAGATGATAGTGGACAAGGGGAGGCAGGAAGAATTGTGACCCCAGGCTCATTTGAAGCGAACCTGGTGGGCTGCAGGCTAAAGCTGCCATTCTCCAGACAAACAAGGCTACCGACAGTCTACAATCCCCCTTACGAAAGATGGGGAAGTGAGGGACATTTGTATCACCCGGCAATTCTGCCACAGCTTTTATAATTTTCAATTTAAAAAAATCCAACCTTATTCATTTCCTTACTGTATTGAAGAACGATAATTTCTGATCTATATTAAATATATTGATGCTATATTTTATTTGTTTGATACTCTTTTAGATAGTCATTTGTCCCTCGGGGTGAGTCGGCCATTACTGTGACGTCATAGTTGTTTTGCCCGGGGATGAACGCCTCATGATGCTTTGTATATTTGGTTGTATGCGGCTACAGCTTTGCAGAAGAACTTGGCAGCTTTAAAGACGATATAATGAGGTCGATTAATGCTACAGGAGTGCTTGAATTTCCATAGCGAAGGTAAGACATGCCGTTCAGTCCTCGTAATATCAACAGGCGAGAATGAATGCCTCCCGTCGTTTTATTTAGTATCATTATGAGCTTAGTGTTTCTGGCTCTTACGGAGATCTTAGTAGCTGGGAGACCTTGCACTGCGTCAGGATTTTCTGCTAGTTATGGGTAGATGTGTTAAGTTGATGGTAGCAGAATCTTCGTCCTCTTCTGGTGCAGTGGTGGCGTAAGGTTCAGAAACTGTTTGACAAGCTTTAGCTCCTGTAATCCATCAGATAAACGTGCCATTATTTTAGATATATTGGCTTGAGTTTATTATGTTATTTTATATGTTCATATAGCAGGCAGGAGCTCAGGCAGTTAGACCAGGGGTTCAAAATTCTCAACCTTAAGGTAACCAATTGGTGTGTGTAAACAGTAAGGTACAGGAATGTTTCAGGCAGAAGGGTAAATACAGTTCTAAGAATTTTTTTTTTCACATTATAGATTGTGAACCAATTGATAATACTTTGTGTTATATAGTTTTCAGTACTCTTTCATTGCCCTTTGCTTAATTTAGTAATATTCTCACTTAAATTTGGCATTCAATTGCCGTCTCACCTTCTCGAATATGGTACTGAGTTGTAACGATAGATTATCACTATAGTAGGATATATTGTTAGTCACAAGCAAGTGCTATGGAAGGATGTGGAGCTGTAGTGTAGTCTTATTTTGCCATCAAGCTACCTGAAATAAGAAGTAGGATGAAAATCTGGGTCATATTAAAGGTGAAAGAAATATGGTATTTATCCCACATATGAAAGACAGTGAATTTATGTGTTCTGTTCCAACCCTCAGGATTAATGGAGGCTGAGATTTAATTTGTTGTTATGTAGATTTATAGATACAGAATTTGTACTCAAGAATGCATATCAGTTTTAAGGAGTGAAATCTGGTCTAGCCCATTGTTTTAAAGTGGGATTTTTACTGTAAATAACCAGTACGTATTTACTTCAGGGAAAAAATATAATTTTTTTTTTTTTCTCCCCAGGATGAATAGCTACAAGAGTACTAATGCTTTGAGAAAGTTACTGTGAAAAACAAGCCAGCGTATGCACATGAGCCCAAGACACTCCTAGCCTACCCTGGCAGCAACAACAGCACATGAAGTAGTACAGCAGTGGGAAGAACACCAATAACAGCACAAACAGGAAAAACAACAGGTAAATATTTAACTTAGACATGTGGGTGAGTGAGTCATATTCAAAGCTTGTGTGATGAGTGAAAGTTTCTTTTTTTAATATATATATATTCTTTAGGTTGATAGGTAGGTAGATTAGACCTCTGATAGTAATGACAGTTTTAGCTTTCTGATGTAAGTACAGCAGTGTCAGAGTTTGTTATGCTGAGAGTGAGAGATTGAAGATGAGATGAAGGGATGTAGTAGAAAGGTATATGAGAGTGGGGGTGTAGGTTGGGAGGAGGGCAGCAAAACGGCAGGGGACAGGGCGACATGGAGGCAATTTGTTAGTGATTGCCCCTTAAGGGATTAAGATGTCTGGCCATAGGTAGATAACAGTAGGTAGAATTTTAATGAGTGCTAGTAACCCTACCAGAATACTGTATTCCAATGAATTTCAGTTTTATTCAGCTAAGTGACTCAGAGGACACTGAGGGCTTAGAGAAAGAAAACTAATTGGTAAAGATTAGGTAGGTGAGGATGGAGGAAGTATGTCGAGCATTGTGACTAGTTTTACATCCCAGGTAATCATGATGTCCATCAAAGAAAATTTTGTTGCTGGTTTTTACGGGTGAAGTAGAGCGAAGATTTCAAAGACTATCTATCTTTCTATAGCCAGGCACCTTAATCCCAGAAGGGGTAGCCACAAACAAATCGTCTTCATGTTGCCATGTCCCCTGCCATTTTCATTGCACTCCCTCCTCTGTGTTCCGTTTCACAAGGCACATTGTTGATAGGCTTCCTACTTGTGTGTTTTTTCTGTTTTGTACTTCTTCTACAGTGTATTTTTTTGTAGATGAAAAGTGGGTAAGGATATTAATGGTGATTTTCAGAGGTTAATTTTTGCTACACAGAAATGTATTGTTAGCCTATATGTCACCTTTTTGACGTTCTTTTTGGCTGCCGAGTCCATCGTAATAGAGAGAGAGAGAAAAGACAGGAAAGGAGCAGAAACAATAAAATATTATAGTGCCACTGGTGCTGTTGCCTGTGTAGTTGTGCCACTTTATGTCAAGCCGTTTGGAAGAAATTTTAATATATTTAGAACACATCCACAGTTTATAACAAGGATTTAATGTAGCCTACCATGGAAAAGTCTGTATTCCTATCTGATCAAAATATTTTCACTATTTTTAGGTGGATTCAGTCTACAAATCTTCCATGTGAGATGCAAGTGCTATACAATGCTCACGGACCATCTAGAAAGTGCCATGCTGTACTGTACCCGCACCCAGTTACTGAAAGACATACACAGCATCGTAACGTCAAGGTAAGAGTTCCCCAGAGGCCGTCATAGGAACTAATTGTGTCAGTTTAAGGCTACCAGGAACCCTAGGAGTTATAGCAATGAGATGCAGTGTGGGTGCAAGCTTGGTAATTAGCCATATGATCATCATTCTGAGGTTTGAAACATTCACCCACAAGTACATGGAGTCTTAATTGAAGCTGACAGTTAGCATTGTAACAGATCATTTTGCACATTTCTGATTTCTTTATTCATAGGCTTTGACAAACATAAGTGACAATGATTAGATACATGTGTAGTGCACTCTTGAATGCAAGGCCTTGGGCGGTTAGGATTACGATTGAAGAGTTTAGAGCAAGGATGGAACCGGAATGTAGTGGTTTTGTGATGAGGAGTGGTACCGTAGATTGAGATGGTATGGGCATGTTGAGAGGATGGAAAATGGCAATCGAGTGCAGAAGGTGAGAAGTGTGAACGTCGGAAATAGGGTTGGGAGAGGCAGATCGAAAAAGACCTGGGACAAAGTCATAAGAGTGTGACCTCATAGATAAGGGAGTGAATAGGGAGGCTGCCAGAGATTGATCAGCATGGAGAGCCACCATTAGGTGACCATACTGACGCGTGCAAGCACATTGGAGTCTTTATAAACGATATGAAACTATGAAATTCCAGCAGCTGTAGGCCTTGGGCACTTGGTTTAGCCTCTAACCCATAGAAAAGCTCAGCTGTATCATGGGGAGCCACAGGATGGCAATTCCCTCAGAAAAAGCATGGCATCCTTTTTGCATATGTACAGGATGTGTCAATTTATCTGATAGCTAGTCTTTATCTTATCTTAGGCCTTATTATGTCTTTGGTTCACATACACAAGACCATCATTATGTCACCTACTTTGACAAATATTTTTTTCGGTATTATGCCCAAATTGCAGAAATATTGCCAATTAAAGTTCATGTTCTACCTGTAGCTGATTAACCAGTTTCCTTAGTGAATGCCAGTTGTGTGAAAAAATTATTTTCTTTTAAATAAATCCATAACATAAAGAGGATTGCTGGTATAGAAATAAGAGAACATGTTTTACTGATTATGGTACATTTTATTTATTCCAGTGAGGCCATGATGTAAAGAGACCTTCAGAATGTGTTGCAAGAAGATTCAAGTAGAGGATGTCCACACAGCATGCCTCTTTGACTGTCGCTGGGGACTGGACCAACACCACCTGGGACCTGTAGGAGGGATCACCTCACCACCACCAGACATGCACACTGCCAGCTTATTTTGTTCCATTAGCTAGCTATAGTTTATGTAAGGCAGGCTCAGACAGTCCAGGAAAGTTAATTGAATCAGCAGAGGATAAATTTTAACTGTTCAGCTTAATTTTATGTAATGGCCAGTACGTGCTTATCTTTCTTGACTTATAATTGCAAAATTGTCTTCCTTAAATAATGTACAGTTGAGTGAAAGTCCGTTTAATCACAAATGTAAATTGTCTTAGCCTGCCATTGAACTAGAATGTACCAGTCAGGAAGTGCTCATAGCTGGGATCTTGCAGCCACTGTGTTGCAAGGTTGTGTGCAAGTTGCATACAGGTGAGTTTTACTTTTGTCTTCATTCTGTTTTAGCTACAATAATATCTTGCATACTTTATTTTTTTGGCCTCATACGTTGCTATTAACTCCATCAGCCATTTGTTTTGTTCTTGCTGCCCTCGGATGATTTTCTTTCGCCTTGTTGACTTTGAATGGCAGGGGTAAGATGTAGCCTTCATTAAGCCCTGCAGTACCATGAAGTCTCTTTGGAACTCAACAAAATTGAGTGGTAGCAAGAGTTAAATGAAAGGGATTGTATCAAAGCAAAGAGGTTAAATACATAAGAGTACTGCACAATAGATTTCTAATTATAAACTGTAAGGGAATTAAGTAACTTCATAAGGTTTGATGATTACTGTGTGCAATAGTTGTACCCTCCAAGACAAGTGGGAAATACCTTCATCATTTACAGTGTTTGTGATAAGTGGGTGCATAAGAGATGTAGTCTTATTAGAGGTAGACTGCAAAATAATGCTGAACTCTTGTGTTCGAGAGATCATGTAGAGATTGTCAGGCAT
>JAGKTI010015921.1:0-19969 GCA_018397915.1 Birgus latro
AGTAGTCAGTGCAGGGGGCGAACTCGGGCCTTTTAGTTAGCTAGGCCACCGTCACCCCCTGTAGTTACATAGAGACAGATAAACAGATAGTTACTGCAATTACACGTAAGCCAGTCAATAAAATCCTCGTAATTAAAGCATAAGCGAACAAAGGGGCCTTTGAAATAATGGCTCTGTAGGTAATGAGGAAGAAATGTTTCATTGTCAGCCATATTGACACATGGAACAGTGGCTGGAAGGACGGCGATGGAAGACCGACACTCAGACACACCATCATTACTTAAAATTTGTTGTATTATCCTCATTTCGGGTCGTTTCCTTCAAACATGAATTATAGTTTTCTCTCTTCCTCGTGTGTGCCTGTGTAGCCTATATGCACAGAAATCCTACTATACTGGATTACATTAATTGGATAAATAACTAAACTGTGATCAGTGACTTTCAAAACCCAATAGATACATCTCTAAAGGCCAAGAAACTTTGCAGGATTTAAATTACAACATTTTCATAAGTGTTCTGCTTAATATTTGTGCGATATTATTGTCCGTGAGTGTAGGGAAGTAACATATTTCACTTGTCAACCAACTTCATCTACTTCACATTTAGCGTATGTCCGTCACTTTCTTCCCTGACACATTACATCAAAGAAAATCATCTATGAACAGAGAAATATTGCAGATCTCTCTCTCAGTTTTAGAACATTAGCCTGCAAAGAAACTGAGAAACATAAGAGGTGAAACGTTAAAGGAACTTCTATTCATGATTGTACTTTGCTCTTAAACTCCACACTCGTAAGGGTATTTGTTATTGTTCCCCTCATCACCACAGCCACTCTAGCTTCTTGGCGCGCCCTCTTATTTAGTTCAACGCCCTTGGTCTCAGCTTCGTTTTCTTGAATTTCCTAGCCTGAGTACCAATACATATTCCACGTCCATAATAGTCCCACATTACGAATCGTTCCCCTTGCCTTTTTAAGCAACTTTGCTTTGTGCATGCTCCCACTTACACATTCGCTTTTATATTCATTTCTGTCTTATACTTCCTTTGGCCGTCTGTTCTTTATGTCGAATGCTTATGCCATACCCGATAGTTTTACGGCTTCACTGCCATGACATCTTTTTGTATTTAATTCCCGTTGCCAGTAGACGATTTTATTCAGTTTGGGAGAACTCTGTGAAGGGATTGGATGAAAGTCGTATCTCACGACGCCAGTTTGAAAAACTCAAAACTGAAGAAAATAGTCTGAAGATAGCGAGAATTGAGAAGTGGGAGTGCTCAGAGTACAACATCTGTGGCCTGTAATCGGTTTCAGGGCTCAGATTTTGACCTTGGCTTATAATCTTTGCCTTTGACGGAATGTTTTAAAAATCTCATTATTTCATCCTTCCTGATCCTTAGTCCTTCCGTAGCCATACCGCAACAGCGTTAACTTTGTCCTTTGATTTCTGCGCTCAAAATTGAATCACTTTATTAATACCTAACCTCCAGTATTTCCACCTAGTTTGGTCTTAATCGGATGAAAACTTTTTATAGTTGTACAGTTCACACACTTACAGACAGGCAAACTCGCCGAGCGAATCGGTACACCCCCTTGCAGTAAATATTACCTAATTCTCTGAGCAAGAAAAGTTGACTTCAGTTTCCTATTCCCACTTAACGCCAAATACGCCAGTGAGAGTGACTGTGTAATTCTTTGTTTATTTTTGGTGTCCACAGGAGATGTTGCTAATCGTGGGGAAGAACAATAGTACGGAAAGAGATACATAAGACTTATTTTTCGGATTTCTCTCTCTCTCTCTCTCTCTCTCTCTCTCTCTCTCTCTCTCTCTCTGTAGAAGAGAACAGTCTTCGCGGTAAGAGTCTTTGGTTCCTTCTCCCATGCATAAAATATTATCCAGCTTGAAAAGTCTCTCCTTGTCTGCACAAAAACATCCGTATAATCAAAACTAAAGCATAAATAAATAAATAAATAAAAAGCACTCGGTCAGAGAATTACCTTCATATTCCATGCTTTATATGATTCATAAACGAAAGTGCAGAATGAGTGCACACAGATTACCCTCTTCCCTCATAATCGCCTCTGTCCTTACTGTTATATAGGCGTTTAATGCTGGCTGACAAGATTTCGTTAACACCTCCACATCATTGACTTTCTTACCTACTGTACGTCGTGAAGCGCAAGGAGTGCGAGTATGGCGAGTAGGCTACTTTCTTCTAACTCTTCATCTCAGAAGAGAAACTTTGAAAATTAAGCCATCGCCACGCCAGAGCCACACAACATACAGAGAAACAACTATCTTCCTAAATCCGGCTGAAGGAAATTTATAACTGCTGAAATTCAGCGAGAACCCAATCTCTACTAGTGCGTATTTCATATGATTCCGATTTTTGCGTTATAAACTTGTTCAGTTTTGGGGAATATTCTTCTGTTTCCCTTTATATGATACAGTCTTTAGTTGGTGACGTAAATATATACAACCCAACCACCCACCACTACCTACATATATTCTCTCAGCCACTCTCCGTCCACCACTACCCACGCCTCTTCTCTAAACCCCTCCACCCACTATTAACTAACCCTCTTCTCTCAACCACTTTCCACCCGCCACTACCCACACCTCTTCTCTCCGTCCACCACTACCCACGCCTCATCTCTCCACCCACCACTATCCACGTCTCTTCTCTCAACCACTCTCCACCCTCCATTACCCACGCCTTTTTCCTTACACCCCTCTCCACCCACTACTACCTAAGCGCCTTCCATCGACCCCTCTCCACCCACCACTAAGCGTCTTCCATCGACCCCTCTCCACCTACCACAACTTACGCCTCTTCCCTCCCACCCCTCTCCATCCGCCTCACCCTTTTTCTTTTCCCATCCCATCACCAAACCAAGGAATATCTGTTACCTGCTCCAGTGCCGCATCTCAAAGATCGCACAGTTTCACTGGGTGCGCTTGTCCTCATCACCATCCTAACCATCATACATCCAC
Source organism: Birgus latro (assembly GCA_018397915.1). Classification (NCBI taxonomy): domain Eukaryota; kingdom Metazoa; phylum Arthropoda; class Malacostraca; order Decapoda; family Coenobitidae; genus Birgus; species Birgus latro. The sequence continues at coordinate 2,994 of JAGKTI010015921.1, forward strand.
CTCACCCACTGCTGTCCATCAGTCCCATCCAAAATTTTCCTCTCTCACTTTTGACGTACAGCTCATTGGCCAACCTACAGCACCCACAACCTGACATACTTACAGGCATAACCTGATTCGTTTCATTCATATTAAGATAATATAATGCAATTAAGGCGACTAGAAATTACCTAAATATCCTGAATCGGTTTTCAGTAGATCTGTGTGGGTCTGAACAATGCTGAAGTACTCTAGGCTGACTATAACGGCTCTAAGCAGACCTAAATGGATTCCACTGAACCTGAACTGATCTGGCTTGTCTCTAGTGGGTGGAAGAGCCTCATTTGACTTCACTTGCCACGAACCGGCTTGACTGAACCTGGATAGATGAGAAAGACCTCAATGAATCCAGTCGGTATTATCGTTGATTAAGGAAGCTGCTTAACACCTCTTCCACAGCGATTTATTTTTGGAAATGGCTAGTTATTATCCTTTTGTCCGCTGCCTGTGCATAGTATGGCAATATCAGAATGATTTATGTAACGCGAAGAACAGTAAGGTGTAATGAACCAAATAAGACCCTTAGGAAAAGGTGTTAGGGAGCTTCCTCAGCCGAGCAGAATCCGGGCTTAGGTAACATAACTGGCCTGGGAAAATGTGAATGGACATGACTGGTGGTGACTGGTTCTCAGCTGACCTGAATTGAGGTGAACCTTATGATCTAAGTGAACCTATCTAAACCTGAACTGATCTGAATAACCTCGAATACATCTGACGGAGCCAGAATGAATGGGAACGGCCTTAACTGACCACAGTGAAGTGAATACATAATACCATCGTGATCCTTACGGCCGTAGTCTTAAACTGTAGGCAGGCGTTCACCTTGCCCTATCCGTATCTTCTGGTAGTCATAACGTACGAAAGGGAGAGCGTTCCCGGTGAATGGGAGAGGATTACCACAGGGTAGTACTGGAATCCGCGGGGAGTCACATAGCACCCCATCGCATGCCCCTTCGTCATATTGTAGCAGCCTTATGCAAAGAAAACTATGTACAATTTGTAGGTACCTATGGTGTGTGTGATGGGAATTTTAATTTAATGGCAAAACTTCTTATAAAGGAAAAAAATAGGCGTCTAATATTTATATTGCTTTAAAAGACTTCACCTCTTCTCTGGAGATGGCTAATTTACGACGAGACGAAAGCAAAGATGAGATATTGTATCCACTTCCATTTTATTTCTCAATATTCCTACCAAACTGTTTACCAGATATGGTGCACGATACTTTTACAGTTAGTTTGATTAGTACGTGAAATAATTCCTACAGTAAAGAATGGCCGAGTACTGCCTAAACAGACGATTGGTGCACAGCCAGTTAGTCTGAATTATGAAGTCTCATGTTTGCGTTCCGTGAGCTATTACAAGTCTGCACTATTTTATTTAGGCTCGGCAATATGTTTTTCTGGTGTATTTTGGTTTGATCTGAACGAATTTGGCTCTCATTTTCGGTGTTCATGATTGGTTTTCAAATTACCCTACCACCGTGTCTTGGGGTGGGATTTTAGGGTTCTGGGTGGGAAAAAATGGCAAAAACAAGCATCAGGGGCAGAAATATAGTCAAAATCGGTATGAGCAGCCAAGGCGTATTCGTAGGGTTATCACTGACCGCAAGAACCCCTTTGAAGCTATATCTGACAACGAGTTTTTCCTGCGGTACAGGTTCTCCAAAGCCTGTAAGCATACTCTTATACAGAGTATTTAAGAACAAATGCTAGTTTTTAATATTAGAAGAGGTAAGAATTGCAAACATTAATAGATTATATTGTGTGTGAATCTTAGAAACTGTCATATGTATTGTTTTTATTTTAAGATTTTGAATTTAAAAATTAATCAGTGTTACCAACTGTTTGCCGCGCCTACCCACAGGAAGGGGTGCGCTCTCACTCTTTCAAGATTACCACTTACATTGAAGGTGTGAGATTCCACTTCGAGCGAGATGCTAGAAGGGTAACCCCTGCCCTTAGTTTCAAGACTACGGGCGTTAGTTTCTTTACCCCCTGGCTCGAGGGAGAGCGAAGCCAAGGCTAAAGAAAAACCAGGCAGGTGGACACAATTAGTCTTTCGGTGTGATAATGGTTCGTGATGGCGGAATGGCTCATACACATAAACCCAACATTGCCACTGACCTGCCACACAGTCACAGAATATCACTGAACATTTTGTCATGAAATACAACTGAAAAAGGAATATACCACTTAATGTACACTTTGAATGGTTTCTGTTCTAGCTTTTTCCCAGTGTACACAGTACTCTCGACGCACCAAATTAATGTTAGAGATTCTAGGTAGCAAGTATAAATTGGTCGTGATCTTGTATGTATACTTGGTTCTGTGGAAATATAATAAATATTCTCTATCCCCACCTTCGTTCTTCCTACACCCTGCCATAACTCCTTCCTCTCATTATCTCAGCCAAGGTATGTTTTACCCCGCGTTGGTTTGTTTGTCTGTTGGCAGGATTACTAAAAAAAAAGTTATGAATGGATTTTGATGAAATTTTGTGAATTTTGTGGAAGGGTGGGCCATGGACCAAGGAAGAAATCTGTAAATTTTAGAGAGGATCCGAATTCGGAACATCCCGCACGATATCTCCAGCAGTTCTCAATGTATTTCAATGAAATTTTGTGGAAAGGTGATCCATGAACCAAGACCGAGTTTATTATATTTTGAGGTGGATTCAGATTCAGATCTGAGTCCTATATCGACGGATCCGAATCAGGATCCTCTTTAATGGCAATGGCATTGGCGGAGGTATGCGCTCTCTGAATGCTTTCTAGTTATATATGTGTTTTCTATTACTGGAGGGCATTTGCACTCAGCTCCGAGCTTTACCATCTCGATTTGGTTTTCTCTCGTTTAACTAATTTCTTCTTCATATGTTTTTCACATTACTAGTACCTTTACCTTACAACTACTAATACCAATGATTATTGTTCCCACCACCATCACCATTATCAACAATAACAATGATTATTCCATATGTTTCATTGCCAAATATACCTGCAATACATAAGACAATAATAACAAAACATTGCCAGTAACCACATGTGCACTTTGTGCTCCGTTTGAAATGTACAGGATGTCCATAAAGTCTCATTACAAAAGGGTTCATTTAACAGTACCTGAACTCAACATCTTTCATCAGATTTGTTCTATGTACTCAGTGGTTATCAAAGTTTTTAATCACATGCAGTTGTGTATTTCAGGTACCCTGTTGATGAAAGATGTTGAGTTAAGGTACTGTTAAATGAACCCCTTTGTAAAGAGACTTTATGGACACCCTGTATTTCTAAATTTATCATTCAAAAAATAACAACATAGCAGAATATAGCAATGGAGTCAATCCTGTTTCATAACTTTACCAATAACTACGGATGGGCTTTGTGCTCTATTTGAAATGTATTTCTAAATTTAACATTCAAATACTAACAACATAGAATATACCAATGGAATCAATCCTGTTTCATAACTCTGTCAGTGTGTTTCACCCGAACTACTGTGTTTCGGTTCAGGTGAGTGAGCGTGCCATCATGATGTGGGCTGTGTTGGCTGGCATGGCATGTCGTCAGTCCTGGCTTCACCTCCAGCCAGATGGGAAAGAATCTAGAAATCACGATAGTACCTAAATGACTCAGTGAACCTATCTGGTCCTGAATGGGCATGAACTGATTAAGGTTGCATGGGTCTGAATTACTGCTTACATTTGTACCCATTAAACATAATTTTATGAACAATTCCCAACTGCAGGGAAAAAGTTATGTCCATAAAACATTTATGAAAATCCCATGATGTTTAAATAGTTAAACAATTTTATAAACTAAAACACAGTATATTATTCTATCAGAGTAACTTGATGGTGATTATTTTACAAGTAGTAGTAGTAGTAGTAGTAGCAGTACTAATAATAATGTCGAGATGTGAGATTTCCTAGATAGGAAGTAATGGAAGGTTCTCAGTATTTCTCGTATTTTTCAGTTACGAGTGAGAGTTGACAGGCTGCTGTTTGTGAGCGGAGGTATTTTGTTAAATTATGCATTAAATTTATTGTTTTTTATTCTTTATACTGTTTTTATTTATGTGATTGTCAAATTATGTAATCTTATTTCAGTTTGTATGCTAAAGCATTTAGAGTGTTATGTAATGTAAGAAAGCTCTGGATATTTTGAACGTCTTCGAGTTGGTAACTTGCTTCTCTGTGAATGTAGTTGATCATTCTAATAAACAGGGAGCTTATATAAGGATGGAGAAGGGACTAAAGGAGTCTCAGTTCAGTTAGAGTTTAGTTCAGTGTCAGTGCAGATTAACAAGACTATAGCTCTGGTACTTGTGTAAACAGTGAAGTTGGCAAGCATTAAGTGTAATTATTTGGAAAGTAAAGACAGAAAACTTGTGAAGCCAGTGTTTATTTACAATGTCTGAGCTGATCTTTTTGTTGCACACCGAAAGGCCTATCATAAGAACAACAACTCACTGGACCACGTCCTTCTTATACTGATTTACTGCTGTTGGACCCTGTGACAGTGTGGAACTGGGGACGTAACATTGCTGTCAGGAATGGGATATTTAGAAAAGCATGCAGTGAGTCTAACCTTCTACATAGAAGAAGGTATACAGACAAAAGGCCAAGCTAGGCAAGAGGAGGCATTGCTGGCTGCAATTATGGATCTATTACAAGCACAAAGTGTAAAATTAAAAGAACAGAATGAAGGACAGAAAGAACTCAAAGAAAAATTATAAGCACATAATGATGGACAGAAAGAACTGAAAGAACAATTACAGGTACAGAACGAAGAACAGAAAGAACAAAATGAACAGCTTGAAGAGGCATTACAGGAGCAACAGAGGGAATTACAAATGAGGATGCAAGGACAGCTAGAAGGTTTCATGGGGGAAATGAAGGAAGAACAACAACAGTTGAAGGAGGAAGTATACACTGAGCTATGGCAGCAGAGGTATGAGATAAGCAATAATGTGAGAGTACAGACAGCATGTAGACGACCACTTGAAGCATGTAGATGATCAGTTCAAGCATGTAGATGGCCATTTAAAGATAGTGAGAGAATTGAGGCTGTAGAGAAATATTGCACTGCTAAGCCTGAGATTAGTGTACAGGGAGCATATGAAAAAAATGGACAGAGTATGGTGAATCTTGACAAATCCCAAGCATCTAAAGATAGTATTACAGGGTTGAATAATCATAATGTATTAGTTTTGAGTCCTGGGCTTAATTATGATGTCCCAGTTTTTATGCCCCAAACCAGTGAAGTGCATGGCTGCAATGGAGGACCAGTTAAAAAGAAACCTCAGGAATTTTATGACAAAGTATCTTGGGAAGCTTACTATAACAAGTTTGAGTTACTTCCTGATCAGAATGGTTGGGATGATAAGCAGAGGGCAGTGCTACTAGGCTCAAGGGTGCTGCATTGAAAATTCTGGGTCAGATATCAGCAAAGGAGAGGAACAGTTATCAGGCCTTAGTAGACGTACTGGAGGGCAGATACGGGACCATGTACAGTACCAGACTGAGGTTTACAGAGGAAGATTCCGGAGCTGTGTATTGGCTCGAGGCGAATCCCTACAGCAGCTTGCTCAAGACCTGGAGAGTATGGTATACAAGACGTACCCTGGAGCAGCACCTAACCTGTCGGATATTTTTCTGTGGGACCAGTTCATTGATGCTCTTGATAGTGCAGGGTTGAATATGCAAGTAAAGCAAGTACAACCAAGAAGCATGCTGAGAAGCACTAGCCAGGGCTCTAGAATCTGAGCTCTACGTCAGGTCCAGTACATCCACATTTCAGGCAGGTCATAGTGCGGGATTCAAGGCAGGAAAGGGGCAGGTATATGAAGCGGAAAAATTTGAAGGAAGATGTTGGAACTGTGAAAAGCCAGGACATAGGAAAGAGCACTGCTACAAGTGGAAGAGGGTACAGAAGACCCGAGAAAGTTCCTGGTTCTGCAGGAAGCCAGGAAACAAAAAGGAGAAAGGAGGATTGTTACAAATTGAAGAAGGAGCAAGAACAGAGCAGTGCAGGGAAATCTCAAATTGTAACAAAAGGGTGTTGGACATGTGTTGAGGAAGGACTCTTCAGTTCTGAGTGTTCAAAGAAGAAAAAGGAGGATAAGAAGGCTGCAGAAGACCTGAAAGAGGTGGAAAACAAGTGGAGGACGGTGTTAAGAGGCAACAACCAGCTGGCTCTTCACAAGTAGCCCCACCGCCAAGAAAATGCAAGAGAACTGCGATTGACAGTGTGCAGGTAGATGGAAGAATAGACAGCAAGAGGTGTTCTCTGGTGATTGATTCAGCTTCAGAGCAGACTTCTGTGAGGCCTGACCTGCTACATTATCGGTATCTGCCTGAGTCATCAGAACAACTGTGTGGCATAAGTGGGCACAGAGCAGAACTGAGGGGACCCATGGATGTCCGGATTGAAGTGGCAGGGCAAGAGGCTATGCTTCCAGTCTATGTGGCCGACATGGAGATCCTTGCTCTCTTGGTCTGGACTATCTGATGTCCATGGGATGTGAGCTGGACTTCAGCTCCATGAAGCTGAAGGTTCAAGGGAAGTCGGTTCTGGTCATGGCAGTGAGATGTACCAGTTCTGCTGGCAAGGTGAGGGCACTCCACACTACACTGATGCCCCCAAGAACAGAACTATTGCTCCAGTGCAAGGTGATTGGCTATTTTGACAGCTGTCTAGAGGTAGTGGAGCCTGATGTACGGTGCAAGACGAAGGCTAGAGTGATGGTGGGGAGAACTCGGTTAGAAACAAGTGATGATACCTAGACCAGTTGCGAAATTATCGTGTTAACAAACACACAGACTACTTTCATCAATTTCGAGCTCGTAGGAAGTCTTCATCCCTAGTACACACCTGCAAAATTTTGTGGTGATATCTTGAGCGGTTGCGAAGTTATCATGCTAATAGATACAAAGACAGACAGACGAATTAAGAATAATACCAGCTTCGCTATCGCTGCCAGTAACAAAGGTATCGAAGAATGCATGTGTAAATATAAGTTTGTCTCAATAACTGGCTAACTGTATGCTTAACTGTAAACATATACATTGCAGACCATAAGAATGACCACAGCTCTATAACTGGAAAGTTACAGCTTTTAAGTTTTTGTGGTTTTCTCTAAAATGAATCACAAAGAAAAACTGAGAAGATTTGAATTTGGTATCTTCCACAAGGCAAAAGGGAAAAATACAAAGCCAACATTATTCAGCAAACTTTTCTGTCATATGATTTTCAACCAAATAGCTGTATCTCAATTAGTTTCTAAGATATTTCAAATTCAAATATGCATTTTTTTTTTAATGAGTATATCATCTTCAAAAAGAGGTCAGGGTCATTTATATGAATAATATAAACAAGATATTAAGATCCTAAGGTAACTTGTGTAACATCAACAAGGGATCTGAAGACACAGGTGTCTACTGTCGAAGAACGCATATGTAAATTTCACGTCTGTCTCAATAACTGGCTAACTGTATGCTTAACTGTAACCATAGTCCTTGCAGATCATAAGAGAGACCACGGCTATATATCTGGAAAGTTACAGCTTTAAAGCTTTTGTGGTTTTCCCTAAAACGTGTTGCAAAGAAAAAACTGAGCTGATTTGAATTTGGTACTTTACGCTAGCATAAATGGCAGAATATTAAGCAAGTTATTCGGCAAGCATTTTTATCAATGGTCTTTCATCCAAACCCCTGTATATCAATCAATTTCTGAAATACTTCAATTTCAAATTTTCAGTTTTTGGAATAAAAATGAGTACATCACCTTCATCAAGGGCATTTGTATTTGGCACAAGGACTTGGGTTGCCCTATGGTACCTTCAAGTATATTATCATTAAGATCGAACAGAAAAAGTGGAAAGATAAATAATAACAATAATAATAATACTGACGAAAATAAGATGCGTTGCCATTTGTATGGCGAAGCTTAACTAGTTACTTATTTTCACTGTTTATCCACAATAAGGAAGCTTGGTCAGATGGTATTTAAGGTATGTGTAATATAAACAAGATCTGAAGACCCAAGGTAACGTCTTGTGTAACATCAACAAGGGATCTGAAGAGAAAGGTGTCGAAGAAAGCAATTGTGTAAGTTGTACGTTTGTCTCAATAACTGGCTAAATGTATGCTTTTTTTTTTTACGTGTCCGACTCTGGGCAAAGGCTTCATGGCCTATTCTTGGGAGCAGTGGCCTATCCCAAGGCCCAGTAGTCCTCCTACATCTCCAAATGTCACCACTTCGGCGGTAACACCCACCATCCATACTGAATACATGCTAGGGCTGTCTCATACAGGACTTGCGTACTGGCATTAGCGGGGGTATTTTTACTACATGTCGGCGGGTCTCTGATAGATCAGGAAAGTCCGCTTTTATGAAATTCAAATCCTTAAACTGTTCCCTGCCCCAGCCGGGATTCGAACCTGGGTCCATTAGGACTGAAGGCCGCCTCTCTACCTATTCAGATCATAATAGGGACCACAGCTATATATCTGGAGTTACAGCTATAAAGTTTTTGCCGTTTTCTCTAAGATGTGTTATAAGGAACAGAAATGAAGAGATTTGAATTCGGTACTTTCCACCAGGCTAAATGACAAAATATTAAGCTAAATCTGTTCAGGAAACATTTTTATCAGAGGATTTTTCAACCAGATAGCTGTATTTCAATTAGTTCCTGAGACATTTAAATTTCATATATGCACTTTTCAGAAAACAAAAATGAATATATAACCTTCAAAAATAGGTCTCAACAATTTATATTTGGCATAAGAACTTGGTTACCCTAGGGTACCTTCATGTATGATATCATCAAGGTAAAAGAAAAGAAGTGCAAAGAAAAATAATAATACTGTTGAAAATGAGACACTTCGCCCTTTACAGTATATGGTGAAGCTTATCTAGTTACTGTTCTTACTGTGTAGCCCCAATAAGGAAGCTTCATCATTTGGTTGTTCTTGTTTGTTGTGGCTTAATGGCCATCACTCCCAAAAAGGGGGGCATTAGGCCATACAAAACCATTAATAAAGACACTAAAAAAAAAAAAAAAGTGCATGAGGAAAGATGGCTGATCTATGGAGCCAGAACCAGGAGCATAAAATGAAATGCTCTAAGATCAGCAAAGGCGATCGACTCACCCCTGACTATCAGGTTAGATGGAATGCCCACACCCAGGTCATATGCCCGGAGAAGATCATATATGGCCTTAAAGGACGACCCCCTGTACTGGTACGATCGGGTGTGGGCACCAGGAACCAAATGATGTCATAGTCAGACGCCAAGATCTGACGATCACTGGCCTTGAGCGTAGGGCGTGACAGGCTGCCTTCCGCAGCTGGAGGAGGGGAGGACTTTGTGGCATCCACTTCAGCCGAGGAGTCAGTAAATGCATCCTTGGCCATAGAAGTGGTATCAGATGGGCACAGCCCCTTCCCATGTGCTGGCAACTGATGGTGGTCATCAGCATCGACAGTCCAAGGCATGGTCTGGTCCAGAGCCGGGTTGGTGATCTGGTGGCAGCTGCACTGATTCAGTGGTATTTGAAGCCGCAACCACTTCCGTGATGTCTGGCGCGGAGGGTAACAGGCTGTGGCAGTCAGGGCGTACACTCTCAACGATGATGAGAGGCAGGACGCACGTCATGGGCAAAACACTAGGGAATGACAAGGCGAGGCAGCTCATTCTCCTCAAAGATCTTGGGGATAAGAATGTGCAATGCCTCTTGTCACACCCACAGAATGTCTTCGCCATCGCAACGCATCTCGGCAATGGTGTTAACTTTTCCAGGACTCTCAGGGGTCTGAGCCTGGTGTTCCCGGGCCGAGCGGCGCCGACAAGCATGGGTGGAACCTCACATGGCTACGCCCCCCAGCCCGGCAATATCCCTGGCCTCAGGACCCTTAGGAGTCCCAAAGATAGAAAACTCCACCGCTTTGCCATCCCCGACAGATCATTGGAGGTGCCATGGATTTTGGGCAACTATAGCCTGGCAGTGTACTAATACATCAGCGCCAGTGTCCTGGTGTTTGATGAACCCATACCCAGCCTTACAGTCGAACCAAACCACAGTCCCCTGAATCAGAGACGCAGACATGCTCGATCTGTGTTATGCGCCCCTCAACGGGTCCTAGGATAGAGCAGGAGAATGCTCGGAAAGGTGTGAACTCCAGGACTGCTGAGCTCGAACTCCGCACCTCTTCATAGGATTTATAATGAATGTGTAATATAAACAAGATCTGAAGACCCAAGGTATAATATCAAGAGGATATGACAACACAGGTGTTGAAGATCGTATGTGTAAATTTTACTTTTGTCTCAGTGACTGTCCAACTGTATGCTTAACTGTAACTTTTTCCTTCCAGAAAATAAGACAGACCTCAACTATATAGGTGGAAAGTTGCAGCTTTAAAGCTTTTGTGGTTTTCTTTAAATCGTGTTGCAAAGATAAACCAGCAGATGTGAATTCAGTACTTTCCACTAGGCTAAATGACAAAATATTAAGGCAAAACTATTTAGCAAAAATTTTTATCATGTGATTTTTAACGAAATCGCTCTATCTCGATTAGTTGATGAGATATTTCGATTTCAATTATGCAGTTTTTAAAATAAAAATGAATATGACCCTAAAAAACAGGTCAAGTTCATTTATATTTGGCATAAGGACTTACGTTACCCTAGGGTACCCTCATTTATAATACCTCCAAGATCGATGGGGAAAAAATGCAAAGAAAAATAATAATAATGATGAAAACAAGGAGCATCGCCATTTATATGGCGAAGCCAGATAATAATAATAATAACAACAACAAACAAGAAGCTAACCCATTTATACGGTGAAGCTTAAGAATAATAGTAATAACAATAACAACTAATACCCTACTCTTATTGTGTACCCACAGTAAGGATGCTTCATCATGTGGTGTTAGTTAGTTAGTTGAGATTCGCCTTCCTGTTGTGGGGAGGGCACGGACAGAAGAAAGCCCGTCATGGTAAATGTTCTTGTTTATAGTGGGCTACAATCTAGCGAGGAGGTGGGTAGGCAATGACCACACCCAAAAGCACAGCAGCAGGAGTTTGTTCAATGACACTCGCTGCAGTCTGAAATCTGTCCACCCCATTGACAGGCTTTCGCTCAGACTGGAACGGAGTTGGGCAGATCCAGGACACTCCAGAACATAATGGAGCAACGGTTGATCACTTTGTTCAAGGCAGTGAGGGCATGGGTCAGGTTCCCTACCAGCCATCTGGCTTTAACAGGGCAACCCTTATCGCAAGCAGTGAATTCACACTCTAACATGATTGGGTGTGCCTGGGGTAACTGATAGAGGTGTATAGGACGTCGTCATCGCGTACCATTGTGCCGAGCGTGAGCCCTCCCAAATGTGTGACTCATGCTCCTCAAGTGACAGGTGGCCAATGGTGGTGGTCACCTTTTTCAAGACGAGAGAAAGGCTGGGCCACAAGGGAAATGTGACCTCTGGAAGAGAGCAGGCGTGGCGAGCAGCAACATCAGCATGTTCGTTCCCAGCAATGCCAATATATCCAGGTAGCCAGTGAAGAAAGATTTAATAACCCCTCCTCTGAATGGAATCAGCCACAGCCATGATGCTCATAAGCAGATGCACATTGTCACGGAAGTGGTGCACTATGAGAACATGGAGAGAGGAGAGGGAGTCAATGTGTAACACGACACACCGGGAGAGGTGTTGATCAGCATGTCAAAGTGCACCAAGTATGGCTACCAACTCAGTCTGGTACGCTGAAACTCCAGAGGATACACGCTAAGTCTCGACATGGGTGCCACAGATCATCGCAGCACATGCATTCCCATCAGCATCAACCGACCCGTCAGTACAGTAAATGGCAGTCTGGTGTGTGTAGAGCTGCCATGCGACAGAGACCGTCCTGGCATACTACAGCAGGAAAAGAGGACCTGGGTATCCTCGACAAAGGCAGAACGTACTTGAAAACTGCAGGTAGGGAAGGAGGTGCAGAGGAATACCCAGGACAGGGCAAATCAGGGCCACCTATAATGGCGTCAGATGCATCAAGCTGTCGAACGATGCCAGCAGCTGTAAGAATCCAGTCTCTCCCAGGGTGTGGATTAGGGAGCCGACTCAGAGTACCCTCAAGTAATGTAGACACATGAAGGTGGAGTTGGTGCCGGCAGAGCTGGGCAATGACAGCCGTTGTACGTGCCCATATCCGATACTTAAGGGACGAGAAGCTGCTCTCAGCTCTGAGGCTGACAAGATGAGTCCATGGAGGTGCACTAAACATGACACGCAGAGAAGTGTTCTGGATGACTTCAAGAGAACTGCTTATCTTTTCAGAGGTGTCAGTCAGGCAAATTGCACTATAATCTACCATCGACCAGATGGCATGCACATAAAATGTTCTGAGGACCTGGTATAAGGCCCTGAGAGTGCAACTACAAAAGGCTCTGAGGGCACAAATGCAGGTAGCAGCACGTTCCCGTAAGTAATGGACATGGCGGCCAAATGTCAACCGGCTGTCAAACCAGACATCTAGGAATTGGTAATGGTAAACCAGACCTAGGTGACGACTCCCAAAAAGGAGAGGACGGTTTGGTGGACGTAAACCAAACAGCAGACATTTTGATTTTTCAGAGTTGACCTTGAGCTCGAGGTCACAGCACTTGTCATATAAACAGGAGATGGCAGCCGGTGCCTAGGCATAATAGTCCCTTTGTGAGAAAACAAGTGCCAGGTCGTCCTCATAACAAAGTAGCGTTATACCATGGCCATAGTTGGTGTTAAGTAGGCCCTCAATAAGCAAATGAAACACAAGAGGGCTCAGCACACAGCGTGTGGAGTCCCGATCTCATGTGGATAAGTGTCCGAAATCCGACCCTGGAAGTGGACACGAGCTGACTGGCCTTTAAAGAAATCCCTCACCCAGGAGAGGAATCTTCCTCCCACCCCCTTAGCAGCGAACGATGCCAGTACAGCAACAGGGTTGGCGATCTCAAAGGCCTTCTCAAGATTGAGGAAAACAGCCATTCCGTGACCCTGTCTCAGCTCGCCAAGAAAGGAAGCGAGACAGTGTGTCACACTTCTGCCTGGGAGATAAGCAGAAAGACAGGGATGGAGAGGGCCTAATCTCCAGGCTAGACGGGAGAGCACAAGCCTTCCCACGGTCTTGGCTATGCAGCAGAGTAGTGAAATCGGCCGCATGTTGGTTGGGTCACGGGGGTTGGGTATTGGGTGAATGACCGCTGATATCCATGATCTCAGGAGGTGACCTTCCACCCAAGAATGATTGAATAAGTGAAGGATAGTGGCCTTCCTGCTTGGGCTAGCACGGGCTGGGAAAGAGTACATGACACCATCATATCCCGTAGCTGTATCCTCCTATTATTTAGTACCCGGTTGAGTTCATCACTAGTGAAGAGGTGGCCAGCAACATCCAGGATGGAGCAAGCTGCCTCAATTGCTTCCATCATGGGGCCTGCAAGTCTCGCCTGTAAGTTCCTGACAGTTTGAGGTAAGACAGAGTTGTGTGGGCAGCAATGTGGGCTGCAAGACATTCAGCCTCACCAGCTTGTTCAGGGTGGGATGGTGGGATGGGAAGCAGGGGACTGCTGGACACAGATTTCATTCGGGCCCACATCTCTTTGAGGGAAGAGAGGGAGTCTAGTGACTGGCACCATTTTGTCCAAGCCTCTTCCTGGATGCGGCATTTTTCTCGCAACACATGTCGCGCCACTGCAGCCAGATATTTCCTTGTCGGTGAGGAGGGCCTTCGATGGTATGTCTTATGGGCGGAGTTGAACAAATGGTTTAGCTCTCGAACCCTCTCATCAAAGTACCATTGATCCTTGAAGAGAACCATGGGGTTTTTTGTTATGGAAATACTGGCCACAGCAACACGACGAATGGTGTGGGCGACATGTTCAGCATAGTCCTCGAGAGTAGACGGGGGAATGACAGAGACAAAGGCGACCTCAACAGCCTCCAGGTACTCAGACCAGCGTGCCTGACGGAGGTCCCAGTGGGATGGACGCGGCGGGGGAGGCGGAAGTGGGGCCACCAGGAGTTCTGTCACCAGAGCGAGATGGTCACTGGTGAGGAATGGGCACAGGGACCACCTGGACACACTAGCAAGAGGAAAGGTCAAGCCTACCGCCGCTGACATTGGTAGGCTTGGACAGGTCATTTAGGAGGGATACCTCCGCCATTTCCTCAAGGGCCATGGCAACATGTCAACCTGCCTTATTTGTTGGGGTTGGCGAGGAGAGGACGGGATGGTGGCCGTTAAAGTACCCCCCTATAAAGGTGGACTCAGCTGCAGTGTGAGCCATAATCTCCCCAAAATCCATGGTCCCTCCCTGATTCTTATAATTGTTGAAAATTGTCAGGGAGGTTGAGGCAAGATGCAGGACGACACCCTGCACCTCAAAGTCCTCACCACAGTGGATTGGAGAGTCGTTCTCCTAACAGGGGATGTGTTCCCTTGCCAGGATAGCACATCCTCGTGTAGTACCCCGGATCCAGGGAAGAAAATAGCCCCTGAAGCCCCCGAGTCGAAAAGTGGAGCTACGGGGAAGAAGCGTCTCCTGAAGCAGGAAGACATGTATGTCCTCCTTAGTAGCCATCTCCTGAAGGTAGGTGAGCTTGCTCCATGCCCCTCAACAGTTCCACTGTAGGACTCGGAGGCTTGCAGTGGAGTCTGATCCTGAGGAAACTGAGCATGTTCTGGCAGGAGACCAAGGGCCTTGCGTTCCACCTCGATCGCCGCCAAGGCTGTGAGCCCTGGTGGAGTGGCACCCGAAGTGCGGGGACAAATCTGAGGAAGCTGGGCAGGTGGTGGCTCTTCCACGGCTGTCTGTGTGGAAGCCAATGCGTGAAGTGCAGGGGGATAGGGGCACAGTTGTTGTTTTGCCTCCAACACCTTGTCGACGATGACAACCACATCCTTCACCAATTGTGCCATATTCAAAATCTGGCCGAGTGCTATCTCCAGCATCTGAGCCAGGCTTTTTGCTATTCCTGTCCCCAGCATTTTCAATTCGTCCTTGGTGAAGATGGTTAGAGAAGATTCTGGATTGTGGGGCGTGGATGGAGAGGACTCATCGACCAACTGCTGAACTGGGGATAGAGGAGGGTGGTAGACCTCTGATGTCATCATGTGACGAGTGAGAGCCATTGGGAGGGGTGGGAATGTTTCTCGTTTGGTGTAGGTGGAGCAGGCGCTGCTTGACGACGTTGCTGGCCCCCAATGAATGTTCCTGGTGGTGCTGGTTTGGAGCTGACTGCCTGTTGCTCCCTCACCCAAGCAACTTGGTGTTCTCACCCTCGATCCACAAGGGCCACTCTGGTGGGGCAGCTGGGGTGCCACGCATGGTGCTTTCTTGAGCAGTTTGGGCAGTGGGTAAGGATAGCCTCCTTTGGCCTTGAATTTGGCCAAGCACCTCTCCGTTTCGTGCGGGATGCTGCACATCCCACAGACTACAGCCTGTTTGCAAGTGGCTCTGTGGTGCCCATATCACTGACACCTGTGGCAGTGAAGTGGTTCTGAGGTGAAGGGGCAAAGGTGATACTCTCCCCAGTTCCCCAGGTCGATCACCGGGATCATAGGACCCTGGAGGGTGACGAAGACCTGTCGAGTCTCCTCCCTGGTCCGCGTTCTTTGGCAGCGAGTCGCCTCTTCGACCTGGGGGTGTTGGAGCAGTATCTCCACAGGCATCCTCATGAGATAACCCATGAGGACAGCCTTCGTAGTCTGTACCTCAGGCATCAGCTCGACCAATTTGACAGGGGAGGCTTCGTCTTGAGCTGCTGCCCTCAGGAGGTCGTAAGTGCCCTCGTCCTCCGACACCAAGACGGAGCTCCCGTCCTTGGCGATGAGGCTGGAGCATCGCAGCCCCAGCAGGTGACGCTCCGGTGTGGCCACAGCGTCGTAGTTAGTTTTGTGCCCTTCCTGAACTGGCATGTGGAATGCTGAGATCGATTAGCAAGGCAGAGGGTGCACGGCAAATGAAACGGATGGACGAGGTGCCAGAGTAGGGCCGTTTCTCTGCTGATCATGCCTCGACCCTTTGCAGGCCACGAGTAAAACCTTCATCATCAGGAAGGGCAGGACCAGTAGAAGGGGAGCTCTGCATGTCAGCAGGAGCATCAGTTGGGACCTCCATCATCTCGTGGATACGTGCAGCTTTAACTGGCCTGCATCTGCAAGAAGGGGAGCATGTGTTAGCACGAGACTGAGTACTGTGAGCTCGAGTCGCCATGGTGCTTTGCCGTGAGACGGGGCCATTTGCTATACGGGTGGAAGCTGTGGTGCCATAGCTGGAAGAGGGAGAGGGTGTAGCAGGAGCAACCTCCTTCATCACCTCATGGAGGCAGGCGGCCTTAGCAGAATGGGTCGAAGCAGGACCACACAGGGGAGTGACAGCTCCTGTAGGTCTGGGCAGGGTGAGAGACATGAGAATCCTCTTGGGCCGACGAGTTGGAACTGGCGTCGGAGAGACGTCGCTCCTGCTTTGTGCTTACAGCAGGAGTCGGGTAGGAGGTCCTCGACTGTGGGTGTGAGAGTCGGGTAGGCCCCTGGGGCCTTGGGATGCCGGATCCCTTCATGCTTCCCACAACAGACACTCAGACAACACACACAGACAGCACACACAGACTTCAAACACACAGACTCACACACACAGACACACAGACCTTCACCACAAACAACAAAATGTAAAAGTGGCCAAATTCTCTGCAGTGACGGGCAACCTATGCTCCCCACCCTCTAAAGGTCGACGTAGGAGGCCCCGCCACTGCCCCGTGAGGGTCTTCCCTAATCTACCAGCAGCCGCCCTCAGCAGTTCCTTTAACCAAGCCCTAATGGCCCCCCTCCCCCCTCATGGAAGTGCCCTAATGGCACCCCTTCAGGGTTCGGCGTCGTACCACGC
>JAGKTI010015922.1:0-19968 GCA_018397915.1 Birgus latro
GTGTTAGGAGTGTGATGCTGTATGGTAGTGAGACCTGGGTAGTAAAGGAAGAAGATATTCTCAGGTTTAAATGTACAGAAATGACAATGATTAGGTGGATGTGCAGTGCGTCCCTGCGTGCGAGGCCTGGGGGGGCTGGGCTTACGATAGAAGAGTTGAGAGGTAGGATGGGACTGGAGTGTATTGGTGTTGTGATGAGGAGAGGTAGGCTGAGGTGGTTTGGACATGTGGAGAGGATGGGGGAGGATAATTGGGTACAGAGGGTGAGAGGTGTTAATATTGGGGGAGGGGTTGGGAGGGGTAGACCGAGAAAGACATGGGATGAGGTCATTAAATGTGACTTAAGGGTTAAGGGACTGAATAGGGAGGTTGCCAGAGATTGAGCAGCATGGAGAGCCGCCATTAGGTGACCAAGGCCGACACATGCAAGCATGTTGGAGCCTTCAAAAATGAACGATGAACGAGAGAGCATTATAGCCGGTTGTTGAATGAGGAGTTTGATTGGGATAGAGACGGTTTGGAGCCATCTGATCCAGTGTTTGGCCCTTGGCCTTTGATTGACACTGCTATTGTGAGTCAGGCAATAGGCAGGATGCGGGTGGGGAAGGCAGTAGGTGTGTCTGGGTTGAGTGCTGAAATGTTGAAGGCCTCAGGTGATATTGGGGTGAGGTTAGTCACTGACTTGATAAGTATGATTATATATGAGTGTGTTGTCCCAGATGATTGACTGAAGAGTGTAATTGTAAATGTGTACAAAGGGAAGGGTGATGCCCTGGAAACGGGAAATTACAGAGGTATAAAGCTCTTAGATCAGCTAATGAAAGTAATGGAGAGAGTTTTAGAAGGTATGATTAGAGAGAAAGAGTGAATATCGATGAGATGCAGTTTGGGTTTATGCCAGGCAGGGGGACCACTGATGCCATATTCATTGTTTGACAGCTTCAGGAAAAATATATTGGAAAGAAAAGGGAATTGTATTTTGTTTTTGTTGATTTGGAAAAGGCCTTTGACTGAGTCCCTAGAGAGGTGGTGAAGTGGGCAATGAGAAAGCTAGGGTTGGAAGAGTGGCTGGTTAGGGTGGTTATGGCCATGTACGTGGGTGCTCGCACACAGGTAAGAGTGAATGGAGTTTTGAGTGATGAGTTTTCTGTGAATGTTGGTGTGCATCATGAGTCAGTTTTGAGTCCCTTGTTGTTTATCATGGTGCTTTAAGCCCTCTCACGTGACCTCAGAGATGGATGGGAGATGTTGTATGCTGATGATGTGTTGATTGCAGAGAATGAAAAGGAGGCGGAGGAAAGATTTAAGAAGTGGAGAGATGGTATGGGGCACAATGGCTTAAGGGTAAATGCAGATAAAACAAAAGTGTTGATATCTAAGGTTGGTTGCAGTACAATCAGAGGAGAGGGAGAGTGGCCATGTGCAGTTTGCCACAAGGGTGTGGGAAGTAATTCCATCTTGTGCAGTGTTTGTGATAAATGGGTGCACAAGAGATGTAGTGGTATTAGAGGTAGACTGCGAGATGATGCTGATTTCATGTGTGCGGCGTGTCGGGGAGAGCAGGTGGAGATTGTTAGGCGTGAGAGGGTTGAACTTGCTGGTGAGTCTCTTGAGTGTGTGGAGGAGTTTTGTTATTTGGGAGACATGTTATGTGCTGGAGGTTGGGGCTGGAGTTAGCTCGGTTGTAGGGTGAAGTTCAGGGAGTTTTTTTTTGCCTCTCCTGACATTGAGAGGACTCTCCTTACGTGCTAAGGGGTCTTTGTATGCAGCATGTATTAGGAGTGTGATGCTGTATGGTAGTGAGACCTGGGCAGTAAAGGAAGAGGATATTCGCAGGTTTAAACATACAGAAATGACAATGATTAGGTGGATGTGCAGTGCGTCCCTGCGTGCAAGGCCTGGGGGGACTGGGTTTACGATGGAAGAGTTGAGAGGTAGGATGGGACTGGAGTGTATTGGTGTTGTGATGAGGTGAGGTAGGCTGATGCGGTTTGGACATGTGGAGAGGATGGGGGATGATAATTGGGTACAGAGGGTTAGAGGTGTTAATATTGAGGGAGGGGTAGACCGAGAAAGACATGGGACGAGGTCATTAAGTGTGACTTAAGGGTTAATGGGACTGAACAGGGAGGCTGCCATGGATCGAGCAGCATGGAGAGCCGCCATTAGGTGACCAAGGCTGGTGCATGCAAGCATGTTGGAGCCTTCAAAAATGAAACAAACTGAAACAAAACGTGGCAGGCTCGGAACAATTTTTTCAACGTTTTAAAATCAGTTTCTTTTTCTTACAGGTGTGAAAAGACTCGTCTGGTGTACCTTGCCTTCCCACCCCCCAACCCATTTTGTGATTTGCTATGATTCGTGAAAGAATTAATAAAATTATTGAGCATGTTATATTAGCATTTAAGCATATAATTATGGTGCATGTTACATAAGCATTTAAACATATCAGTGAAAACATCTGGGATGAAGCAACTGCCTGGCTCCTTGGGATGGTAGAGTTGGGTCATGTAAACATACCAGTGACCTTCGTTCCCATCCCATAATTGTTCTCAGTTTATTATAACTCTCCCTAACTTAGTGTCACTGACACTGGCACCGTAAAGCATTGTTCAAGGCTGGCAGCGATGAAGGGGTTAATGGAGTACATTATTGTTTGTATCAATACCCTCTCTTTCACGCACATATGAACGAACAAAAGAATGAGCAGTAAATATACACTTATCTGTAATGAGCAGAAGTAACTGTATGCTCTGTTGGTCCGAAATGTGTTGGGAAGTGCGACATCAAACGAAGAATGTGGAACTGAATGCTAACTTATGAGAACACGTGAGACGAAAGTTTTTTTTTCCTGATTAGTAAACATTTTTGTTTCATTTCATCCCCTATAATTGTGAAACTCATAAATTTTCATCTAAGCATACAGCCTAATGACCTTACCAATTGAATTCATATTTCTCTAGTTTATTTTCTTAATTTTTCTGCCTGTTTTGAGGGTGGTAAATTACCTTTCTTTTGCTGAAAGATTTCCCCTTTTATTATCATAATGTTCCTTAAGCCGTACCTACGATTGTTTCTGGCATAATGGAAGAAACGTACTCATAATTAGGGTGCATGTTACATGAGCAATTAAACATATCTGTGAAAACATCTGAGATGAAGTGACCGCCTGGCTTCTTGGGATGGTAGAGTAGGGTCGTGTAAACATTCCAGTGACTTTCGTTCCCTTCCCATAATTGTTCGCAGTTTTTTTATAGCTCTCCCTAACTCACCGTCACTGACTGTGGTACAGTAAAGCATTGTTCGAGGCTCGTAGCTGTGAAGGTGTTAATGGAATACATTATTGTTTATATCAGTCCTCTCTCTTTCACACATACACTTAAGAATGAACAGTAAATGTAAGAGGAAGAAATAACAGTATGCTCTGTTGATCCTAAATGTGTTGGGAAGCATGATATCTAACGAAGAATGTGGAACTGAATGCTAACTTACGAGAACACGTGAAATGATTTTTTTTTTTTTTTTTTTAATGATTAGCAAACATTTTTGTTCCATTTCGTCCCCTAAAATTGTGAAACCCATAAACTTTTGTATAAGCATACAGCCTAAAGACTTTAGCAATTCATTTCATATTCCTCTAGTTTGTTTTCTGTATTTTTCAATTTTGAAGGTGGTAAATTACCTTCTCGCTGAAAGCTTTCCTCCTTTATTATCATCACGTTCCCAAGTTTCCAACTGGAGCCCAGTTTAGTTTTTTTTTTTTTTTTTATGCATGGAAGAAGGAACCAAAGGCCATGGGCCTGCATACTGTTCCTTCCAAGAAAAAGCAAAAAATAGTACAAAAGAGAGCCAAATTCAAGATCCATTCAATTCGAGATGCCTGGACACACTGCGTTTGAAAGACTGGAGATCATAGGAAGTAGGAAATACAGGCAGAGGAAGACAGTTCCAGAGTTGACCAGTTGCATAAATAAAAGACTGGGAGTAACGGTTAACTCTTGCATTAGAGAGTTGGACAGAAAAGGGATGAGAGTTTGTTGCTAGATGGGTACTATGTGCCTGTTGTAGAGGTGTGGGGATGCAGGCAGACAGTTCAGAGGAACAGTGACCATTGAAGTAGCGATAGAAGAGAGATAAAGATGCAACAGTGCGGCGAAGAGACAATGGTTGAAGGGAATCAGTAAGAGGAGGAGAGTTAATGAGACGAAAAGCCTTTGGCTCCACCCTATTGAGAAGAGCTGCATGTGGAGAGCCTCCCCACACATGAGAGTTGTACTCCATACGCAGGCGAATAAAACCCGTGTACAAGGTCAACAACTGTGCAGGGGTAAAGAAAGTACGGAATCGGCTTAGCACACCTAATCTCTTGGAAGCAGATTTCACAAGAGATGTAATATGTTCTTTCCAAGACAAATCCTGAGAGAATGAAACCCCAAGCATGTTCAAGGATGATGCAGGACATAACTGTTCATTATTAAACATTAGTGGGTAATCCTGAGGAAGATTTTGTCGGGTTGATATGTGTAAAAACTGAGTTTTTGATGCATTGAAAATAACAAGATTATTTTTACCCCAATTAGAGATACGAGCCAAATCAGACATTAGGTGTGCCATAGCCTCATCCCTTTTTTGTTGAAGTAACTGCTGAGATGGACGTTGCGGGAACCGAATGGGAAGGTGAAGGGTGGAATCATCAGCATATGAGTGGATAGGGTTAGATGTACAGCTTAGAAGGTCATTGATGAATAAAAGGAAAAGAGTAGGTGATAGGACAGAACCCTGAGGAACACCACTGTTGATAGGTCTAGGAGAGGAACGATGGCCGTCTACAACAGCGGCTATAGAACGACCAGAAAGGAAGCTAGAGATGAAGGCACAGATAGAAGGATAGAAACCGTAGGAGGGCAGTTTGGAAATTAAAGATTTATGCCAGACTCGATCGAAAGCCTTTGAGATGTCAAGTGCAATGACAAAGCTTTCGCCAAAGTCCCGAAGGGAGGATGACCAAGAGTCTGAAAGGTAGGTGAGAAGATCGCCAGTGGAGCGTCCCTGACGGAACCCATACTGACGATCGGAAAGAAGGTTGTGACAGGAAAGGTGCTTTAAAATTTTTCTGTTAAGAATTGACTCGAAAACTTTTGATACGCAGGATGTTAAAGCAATTGGATGATAGTTAGAGGGTTGGGAATGGTCACCCCTCTTTGGGACTGGCTGAATGAGAGAAAACTTCCAGCAAGAAGGAAAGGTACAAGTTGAGAGACAAAGGCGAAAGAGTTTACCTAGGCAGGGTGTAAGCACAGAAGCACAGTTTTTGAGGACAACAGGAGGGACTCCATCAGGACCATATGCCTTTTTAGTATTGAGGCCAGTAATGGCAGAGAACACATCAGCTGAAGAAATTTTAATGTCAGACAATAGGAAGTCAGAGGGGGGAAGTGATGGAGGAATAGCACCGGAATCGTCTAAGGTGGAATTGGAGGAGAAAGTCTGAGCAAAGAGATCTGCTTTATCAGTAGAAGAAATAGCTACAGAGCCATCAGAGTAGAAAAGAGGAGGGAAGGATGATGAGGTAAAGTTGTTAGAAAGGTTTTTGGCAAGGTGCCAGAAGGAGCGAGAAGAGTTCGAGTTGGAGAGTTGGGAACATTTAGCACGGATGAAATTGTTTTTAGCAGAGCGAAGAACAGACTTAGCACGATTCCGGGCAGAAATATATAAAATATATAAAAGGCCTGGGGGGGCTGGGTTTACGATAGAAGAGTTGAGAGGTAGGATGGGACTGGAGTGTATTGGTGTTGTGATGAGGAGAGGTAGGCTGAGGTGGTTTGGACATGTGGAGAGGATGGGGGATGATAATTGGGTGCAGAGGGTGAGAAGTGTTAATATTGGGGGAGGGGTTGGGAGGGGTAGACCGAGAAAGACATGGGACGAGGTCATTAAATGTGACTTAAGGGTTAAGGGACTGAATAGGGAGGCTGCCAGAGATCGAGCAGCGTGGAGAGCCGCCATTAGGTGACCAAGGCCGACACATGCAAGCATGTTGGAGCCTGCGAAAATGAGCGAAAATGACAGGAGAGCCAAAGCCAGAGAGCAGAGAATTCAGAAGAATCAAGTTCAGGAACACGAGAGCAAGATAGATCGTTGCGAACGTATATGCAACAGCCACCTTTGGCTTTGAAACGAGAATAGAGAAAGTAGGAGGATACAGAAAAGGGTTTGCTGTCAATTGCCTCAGACAGCTGAGTCTCAGTGAGAAAGAGAAGGTGAGGTTTAGAGAAGAGGTGGTGCTCAACAGCGTGAAAGTTAGAGGAAAGGCCGCGAATGTTACAGAAATGAAGAAGGAGTGAGTCAGACAGTGGTTCCAGGCAGCTCTTTGAGTCGTCACCGGGAGAGGGGCGGATGGTGGGGGCATTTATGGTCCCCCCCCCCTGGGGACTCCGAGGCATGATTTTTATGAGCCATTTTGAGAATTTTGAAAAGGAAGTGCAGTGTGTAGCGTGTATGTAGAGTGGTGTTGACAGTTAGAGAAACTTGTATAGGAGAGCATGCTGGTCTACTCTCTGTGTAACTGAGGTTAGGTTAAATTAGGTTAAATTATTAGATAGTTAAGCAAGGTTAGGCTAGGTTAGTTTATCATTCACCTCACCAAACTCCCCTCTACCACCCTTGTGATCAAGTTGTGAGCAGGAGGTGTGGGTGGGGGGGCAGACTCATGCATGTTTACCCATGCTTCGCTCGCTAGCAACTGGATGCTTCCTGTTTAAACAGGAGCTGTCATACGGATAATTCTTTGTGTTACTGTACCACTGAACCATTCAGTCACGGCCTAGATATACCGAAACCTGGATAAGCGAGCTTTAACTGTACTTCTGCTACTACTACTACTACTACTACTACTACTACTACTACTACTACTACTACTACTACTACTACTACTAGTGTTTTTTTTCTTTTCAATCGCAGGTTATTGCTGAGACAGTGTATGACACATTGAATCAACTGGAGAGGAGAAAGCAACATCTGTTTTACAGTTTTTTGCATCACACCAAGTGCACTGTTGTGTGTGAAATCTTGCAACCGGAAAACCAACACATTGTCAACTTAAGCCATCAGTCAAAGCCTCATGTTGTTGTCATATCCTTCACCTCTACTGTGAGTGATGAGACTGCCACCAGCCTCACTGCCTTTCTCCCAGACACTGTACTAGACTTGACCAAGGCTCTTGGGTTCCATGCAGCCTCCTATGAAGTCATTGCTTATAGTGACATTTTGCTTCGCAAAGAAAAGGTAAGAACAGAGCTTTACTGTAAATTTGTGGCTGCCACAGAATGCATGGTGGTTAAATGTTTTAACTGTTTCCATCCAATAATATTTTTTTCATACTTTATTCTTAACATTGCCAGACTATTTAATTTAACCAGGAAGATTTCTTCGACCAGAGAGACTGGATACGGCCTTAATTAACCCTTTAACCCCCTCACTACTCCACCCCATGGTCTATGTCATATACTTCAGTCTTTATTTGACATTTTTGGTCTAGAATTGTTGGTTTTGGTCAGGCACACCTGAAATCAACAACAGAAATTCCATTATCCACCTTTATGGGTTTTATTGCTGTATAACTCATAGAAGCTATTAGTGAGTTGCCAGGCCAACACATAGGAAAGATGTTTGTTTGGAAAAAGTGTGTTTCAGTTATTTGTACTTGCCTAAGTATGTTGAAAGGTATACAGAACAGAAGACAAAATATAGGTAAACTAATGTACAAAGGGTTTGCCACAAAATTTTGTATTATTTTCAAATTTTACCATGATGTGCAGTTTTTAGCCATTATGATACCAAAGGTTGCTGGTTCCTTGAAAGTAGTGATAAGAAACAGGGAAGTGAGCATGGAATTGGAAAAGCTACTACATGACAGTATTGTGACACCAACTGACGTATGGAAGTGAAGCTTGGACCTTGTTGGAGGGACAGAAGTCAAGAGTGAGAGCAGTGGAAATGAGTTATTTGAGAAGAGCATGTGGAGTCACATGGAGAGACAGACTGACACATGAGGAAGTGAAGGAGCATTGTGATGTGGATGTGGATGTGATAGGAAGCTTTAGGAGAAACACATTAAGGTGGTTTGGCCATGTGGAGAGGATGGAGAGTGAGAGACTGATGAGGAGAGTGTATGTGAGTGAGGTGGAGGGGGGGAGAGGGAGGAGGAGGCCAAGGATGAGATGGAGGGATGGAGTGGAGAGGTATATGAGAGAGGGGGTTGTGAGCTGGGAGCAGGGCAATGAAATGGCAGGGGACTGGGTGACATGGAGGCGATTTGTTTGTGGCCACCCTTTACGGGATTAAGGCGTCTGGCAATAGATAGATGATGCCAAAGCTCCTTTCATTACCAAAGTGTTCATCATCATCATCATCATCATCATCTTCGTTTTTCATCCTTCTGTTCCCATATTTAGACTGGAATTGGACGTTCGATGGCTTTTCTCCACTGCTTCCTATCTTGGATTAATCTTCTCCAATACCCAGTCTTTCCATATCTTGCATTACAACACTTTTCCAGGTATTCTTAGGTCTTGCTGGCAGTAGACGTCCCACCACTTCCAGTTCCTCTGCTATTTTAACACAGCTCCCTTCCTTACTCCTCCTCACGTGACCAAACCATCTAAGCCGCTTCTGCCTCAAGATGATATCGAGATCCTTCACCCTTAATCTTCTGGCTACCTCCTCATTCAAAACTCTGTCCTCCCATCTCACTGTCGCCATGTATCTTAATATTCTACGATCAGTACTCCTCAGGACACTCATCAGTCTATCTGTCAAAGCCCATGTTTCAGCACCATATATCAATACTGGTCTAATGCAGGCCTCATATATTTTTCTTCTGTATCTCAGTGGTATGTGTTTGTTGACCAGTAGGCTAGCTATTTCCTTCCACTTTAACCATGCTGCCGCCACTCTTGTTCTGACTGATCTCTCCACCCCTGCTTTGCAGTCCAGTATATCTCCTAGATAGCAGAACTGCTGCACTTCCTGTAGTGTGCTCCCATTCACCTCTAGCGCATCCTCTGCTTCATCTCCCTCCGCCTCTCTTCTTTGCAGGCTGGGCAGTGGAAATTTTGCACTCCTCTCAAATTCTGCAGACCTGAACACCTTGTATGGCACCACACTGAGTTCACTCCTACTCCTCTGCCACAGCATCCACATGGTCATTTTCCTGACTGAATTCTTTCTACTGGTTTCTTGCCTGGCACCATTACCTCTGTCTTATCCATATTTATTTTCATTCCCCACTTCTCCATTCCATTTTTCCATCTATTAATCATTTCCACTACTTCTTCCTTAGTTTCTGCTGTTAGCAGTAGGTCATCAGTATACATCAATTCCCATGGGCCTTCCTCCCTACATTCCTGTGTTGCCTGCTCCATTACTATGTTAAACAACAATGGACTGAGTGCTGACCCTTGATGTACCCCATCTCCTATTCCAAAATTTCCTGATGTTCCTGCTATTGGCTTGACTTTTGATCTTGTATCAATGTAGAGAGACATGACAGCTGCAATGAGTTTCTCAGGCACATTCTGTCTTCTTAAGGCCCACTCTATAACTCTCCTTGGTACTCTATCAAAAACTTTTTCCAAGTCCACAAACACATGGTACAAGCATTTCCTCCTCTGTTGAAACTGTAGGAACTAGGCAAACCACACTCACCGTCCTCCCAACACGAACTGCCAAGGCTCCCGGTTGCATACCACAGGAACCTTCTGATGACATCATCACTCGTGACTTAGCAGGTGTGTGCGTGCACACACACACTAACACTTTCGTCCTCGCTTCTTAATTTGACAGAAGATTCCAAGGACGAAGCTGGATGGTCTATTTGCGTCTGATGCACACTATGTATCCAATACATAGACTTTTGTGTAAGTACCATCAACATCCGATACGCACTATGTATCCAATACATACACTTTTGTTTAATTACTGTCAAGACCCAGTCTGTGGCCACATACAGATACGTGATGTCTCTTGAAGTATTATAAACTTTCTAGTCTCGGCTGACTGCTGCACGCTGCCGCTCGGTCGAGGCACCTTTCTTGGTGAGACAATCAGCCAGTTGTTGTGATGTATCCACCCAGGATACCTCATCAATCTCCCCCCTATCCAACATGTCCCGCAACACAGCAATATCAATGCGCAATCTCCTGTCTTCTACGCTCCTACAGGAGTTAAGGGCGTCCACCAGACTCTTGTTGTCGACGAAACACTTTATTTTGATCTTTCCACATCCAGAAACCTCACGCAATATGTTGGAGAGATATACAGCAGTTTCAGCACATTCAAGCAGCACCAACGCCTCAGCAGATAAGGTAGATTTGACGACCCTCCTGATCTTTCTTGTCTGCCAGAATATAGGACATCTTGCCTCACTAGCATCTCGTAGGAAGATCACAAAACTTCCCTGAGATCCATTGCCTACAAGGTTGGCAAATGAGGCATCCGAAAAGCACTCTATATGACAGTCCTCGATTGGCCCCATTCTTGGAATGTATAGCTTCATGTTGTCAGTCTTCACCCTTGAGATCACCTTATTGAGTCTAAGCAAATCCGCTATGGTAGCTCGGTTGCTATTCACACTCAACTCACACACATCAAAGGCAATATCTGGCCGAGTGTATGTGACAGTCCAATTGAGTTGCCCAATTAATGCTCGTTACACCATTTTCTCAGACCCGGACAGCTCCCCTGATTTTACTGCTGCACGATGTTTACTCAGCGTGACTGGTTTCAAAGATGAAGCATACTGGAATTGGTCGAGCATTATGCTGCCGCCATTGATGTTGGAGATGACATTGAGACCAACGTATTTGAAGGCTTTTGATTCTGAACTGCCGATGAGGAATATTTGACTCAAACGATTTATCACTTGCTGTTCGAACTCATGTGTACCAGTCCAAAGGAAGTCGTCGACGTAGATGCATACAATGCCTTCGACTTTGCCACCATTGCTCCAAGAGAACAGCGCTGAATCCAGTGATGACACTTTAGCTCCGAGACTCAACAACTGATCTTTTACGTGCAGATACCAATGCCTAGCAGCATCACAAAGGCTGTAAACAGTTTTCTTTAGTCTCCATAACTTACCATTTGCATATTCAGGCAGAGGACGTAAATGGACAACTCTCTCAATGTCGTTACCTTGCAAGAAGGCAGCTTTCATGTCCATAGTGTGGCAATCCCACTGGTTGGTGGAGGCCAAAGAAAGTGCCAAACGCACTGCTTCCTTTGATAATGGTGGGCGCACACTTATCCGCGATTACTATCGCGTTACAATACCTGGTCGCCAAATCAACAAGGACTAAGAAATAATGCCTTCCCCAAACATTTAAATCCATGGCTATGGCTTCATTAAACTTAGGCGCCATGGGCAAACTGACTACGGGTCGGGGCTTGGCTTTCTTAAATCTGCAACAGACTTTACAAGCATCAGATACAGCCTTGATAGCCCGTTCCAGTTTTGAACTTTTAATTCCTGCATCTGTGATCAGTTTAATTAGTTTTGCCGATGTTGGGTGTCCAAATTGCCAGTGAAGTTGCTTCAAAGTGGTTTTTTTCTACATCAGCCCCACGAGATGCCAACATGACTGTTTCACAAAATTCACGATCTAGTCATAAGGAAATTGGAAGTAAGTAATGGCCTGAAGATGAGGACTTTAAATCAATGATAGTTCCACAAATTTTGACCTGGTCAGTTCCAAGGTTAATCAACATTTTTGCTTTTTTCATGGAACGTCTACTCAACAGCAAGGGAATATTGCAGTCCACAACATCAGTCACGATGGTAGCATGCATGTTTCCAATGTAGCAGGGCAGAGTAACACATTTGAGGGAAGAAACTGTGACACCATCAGCAAAAGTAAACGTTGAGGATGACGCTTCTTCTCTTACAGCATCACGTTCGTAATCAGAGAGCTCACTTAGATAGCAATCGATCCATTCAACTCCACATACAGTTGTAGAATACCCTGTGTCTAGAAGAGCACATCTCTTAGATTCTTCTACTAGAGTCTGTGACTTTCCTCTACTAGCGGCATCATCCGCATAGCCCATAAATAACGACAGATGCACTGTTTCAGAATTCTCTTCTCGACTGCCATTGTTTTCGTATGCATCTGGACAGTCACGTGCCCAATGAAATCTAGAATCACATACAAAACACCTTGATACCTTTCCGTCAGACCCAAGTGGGTTCTTCTTCCTGCCGGTGGATGAGCGTTGGGGAATTCTAGCAGATACGGTTGAACATCGGCCACTACCCCGACGTTGATCACGTATTGCACCACCCCGCAACATTCTCCGTCCTCGTCAAGTACCTCTAGCATAAAGCGTTTCCTCACCCTCAACTTCGTCACTCCAAAATACTGGTTCGTCTTTCACCTCTCAGGCGGACACCGATGCCTCATTCTGCCTGCCAATTTCACCAGCAAAAATACGATTCAGGGCAGATTTCATATTTTCGTATGTCACCTCAGTTATCGCGGACATCACTAGTTGTCGCTAACTGTCTGAAAGTTTGCATGCAGCTAAGAGCATAAAAGCCATCACAGAATTTGGCAGTTCCATGTCCTGCTTTGTAAATTTGAAATAAACATGCTCAAATTCTGTCACGAACTCCCGAATGTTCATATCACTGGCTCTTCTGAAGTTGTACAGCTCATAAAAAGATGCAAACTGTCGACGTCTTTTGTCCACGAGAAATAAACCGTCTAATTTTTTCAGCAGGGTCTGAACACCATCCTTCTGCTTCAGAACATCTGTATCAATCTGCGAAGACGCCACCCTCGCTCTTCCAGACAACGACAGGTGAATAGCTAAGGCTTGTTTTTCTTTTGGTAGGTCCGTTAGTTCGCACCAAATCCCAATGTCTTTTTTCCAGCTCTCATATGCAGAATCATTTTCAAGTTTTGGAGGCCACTTGGTCGAACACGATGCCATTCTTCGGAACTACACTCTGCTACCAGTGTAGGAACTAGGCAAACCACACTCACCGGCCTCCCAACACGAACTGCCAAGGCTCCCGGTTGCATACCACAGGAACCTTCCGATGACATCATCACTCGTGACTTAGCAGGTGTGTGTGTACGCACACACACTAACAGAAACTTTTCCTGCAACTGTCTCATGATGAATATTGCATCTATTGTGGATTTACCTGCGCAAAATCCAAACTGTCGGTTATCTATCTTCACTATCAGCTTCAGCCTTCCTTCCAGCACCTTTTCGAATATCTTCATTCCATGCTCCAACAGTCTGACTCCTCGGTACTTTCCACACAGAAGGGCATCTCCTTTGCCTTTATAAATTGGTGTTGTCCAGCTATCTCTCCAGTCCTCAGGTGGCTGTCCTCCTACTAAGATGTTATTAAAAATCCTTGTCAATTCTTTTATACCAGTACTTCCAGCCTTTTTTATCAGATCATCTGTTATACCTGTTGGGCCTGGAGCTTTCCTGGACTTCATTTCCTTTAAGACTATCTCCACTTCAGCTTCTGTTATCATTGCAACTGGCCCTTCAACTTTTCCCATCTCTTCTATCTCATAATTATTTTCTTCATTTAACAGTTCCTCAAAGTACCTCTTCCACCTTTCCAATATTTCTGCCTCATTAGTTTTTGTTTCCCCATTTTCATCCCTTACAAATTTATCTCCCACCATGTCTTTCCTCTTCTTCCTCATCTGTCTTGCAATTTTAAACATTTTTGTCCGTCTTTGTGCACTCTCCAGATCTCTACTCCAACTTTCCCATGCCACCATTTTTGTTCTGGCCACTTCTTTCTTTGCCTGTCTTTTCTTTTCATTATATTCCCTTCTGTCTTCTTCCCTTCTAGTTCTCTGCCATACTTTGAATGCTCTTTTCTTCTCACTTATCGCCTGCTTCACCTCCTCATACCACCACCATGTCTCTCTTTCTTTTCTCCTGTGATCTCTTGTTTCTCCACAGACTTCCCTCGCAGCCTCTGTTTTATTATCCCTGAAGTGTTTCCAATCGCCTCTCTGTCTCTCATTTCTTCTCTTAAAACTCTCTTCAAATTGTAGTCTTATCTCCTCATCCGTCAACTTCCACTCCTTTTCTCTTTTAACACCCTTCCTCTTCTTTCTTCCTTTCATATTTTCCACTCTCAAATCCATAGCTAATAGTCTATGTTGTGGTAGACATGCTTCACCTGGTATAACTTTACAGTGTGTTAAAAAAGTAATATACTGGTACTAAAGTTCTGTTGAAGGAAACTTGGGATATGTTTGTTGAAAGATAACATTTGGTAAAAAAAACTATTATATCATCATCATAATTATCACCTTCTTTCCCACTCCAGGGTGGGATGAGTTAGGGCCCAAAGTAGACTTCTCATTCACGACCATTCAAACCTCCAGAATTTTGGCTGTACCTGATAGGTCAGTAAACATTCCACACTGTTTCAAATATCCAAAGTAATGCTAAATACCTAGAAAATCATGAAAAAAACACCCTACCTATAGACTACTGTATGTACAGCACCCCTCCTAATTTTGGCACTGTTTTCTTGTCATTCTGCCATGTTGAGACATCAAAACACATGCAGGATTATTCATGTTAATGCTAAACATTAAGAAAACATTGCATAAGCAACAAATATCCACAAAAAACCTGAAGACGGTTTCAAAATCAGTTATCTGTGACGAGTGCTTTCTCCCATGACTAAAAAAAAAAATTCCACGGTCAAATATGCCACTGGATATTGGTTATATTGGTGTAAATGGTATAACTACATCTTCGCTAGGGTTTATACTATAAGATAAGCTAATGAAAACACATAAAACTGATAAGTACAGAAATGCAGTGAGAATAAAATGTTCAGGAGTAAACTTATCTTCATATAACTTCCCACCATCTCAGTGCAAAATTTTGCCAGCACTTCCCAAGAGTTAAGCATATGTTTAGATGCAGAAGTTCATTAGCTTTCTCTTGGATTTTTTGGAATTTTGATATGACGAGTAGTAATTGAATAAATCGCAAAAAAAAAATATAAATTCATGAGTCAGTGTTATCTTCACGGAGGAGAGTAGGGAGTGAGAGGTGAGCCAGAAGGGTATGGAGGAGGGGCAGGAGAGGGGGAGAAGCGAGGTTGTGGACAGGATTCTCCCCCTTCTATAATGAAGCGGACTGGCACTTTCACTGTACATTTACCCGTGGCTTGCTTTCTGTTAGACCCCAAGTGGCCATGCAGAAGCACAACCCATGGTGACCAGGGGACTTCTGACATTCAGTAGAGAGGTGGACAGCCGCTGTCACCAAACATGTATTCGTGGCTTGCAGTATGTGTTACAATCTCAGGGGCAGTTAGGGAAGACTTAGCCCGGTTGCCGTGCGACTTTGGACATTGGGTGGGTATGCATTTGAATGTTTTAACACCATTTGTGGGTTACAGTCATATTACTCGGGTTCTGGAGGTTCGTTGGGAGTGATCGGACGAGTGTGCGACTTTGACCCTTCAGTACAGGGGCAGACGGATATTTTAGCTCTGGTTGTGAGATATGGCCTACTTCCCGCTCATGACTCGAGCCCAGCGGCCACAATACCAAATGTTTGAACACATTGACTGGCCGACAGAAATTGTCAGGGATTTTTACATCCGGATAATAGTAAGTAAATTCGGATGATGATTTAATAGAGCCAAGGTCCAGTGTCCGGATAATGAACAGGTCCGGATACTGCATGTCCGGATAAGTAAAGGTCTACTGTATTATTTTCTTACAGTAACAAAATCTTGGCTTTATCTGTTCACTGACATAAATATAAATAAGATAGAGCAAATTGTTTGAGTGTGGCGATAATTATAACACTACCATTCATGTGGCCTGGAGGGGCGGCAGGGACTCGGTATGGGAGCTGAACTGCTTATTTACATTGGGAGGTGGGGTCGGTAAAGAAGGAGTTAAGGCATCATATCATGTTCATCAGGGTGTTTATTTTTTCATCACACTTATCCAGCAGGCCTAGAATGTCAGGGAAGTCCTTCGTGCTCGGATCACTCGGCTGTGGCTCCTCTTGGTGTTCTCCTCTTCTTTTTCTTCTTCTCTTTCCTCGTCATTTCACAACATTTCCTCGATGGTATGCTCACACTCACAGGTGCCAGCCATGTCCTCAACATCTGCTTCAGAAACACTGAGCAGGCTGAAAATAGCTCTTAATATGTTTGTTGTCTCTTGTGCCAACACCTCCTGTTCTTGTCTGTCACCTGGCTCAGGTTTAAGTGGGGCACAAGAGGGGCCCAAGCATGTTATGGTAGCATATGTGTTTTTACCCCAGGCTTTACAAAAGTAATCCATGACTTGTTTTATCTTGAATTTCTTCTAGAAATCTTTTACAGTCATAGATGCTTCCTATTTGTCTCTCACTTTCCTCTCCATTAGAGCTATCCTCTTGAATCGCAACTCTTGGTGTCTGTCTGTCTGCCAGCACATCCTGTTATGCAGCATTTCATAAAAAATCAGCTTTGTTTTGGTGATCAGCACCTGGTCAAGTGGCTGCAGTTTGGAAGTTGTGTTTGGAGAGAGGAAAAGCACTTGTATTGATGGGTGCTGTTCAGTCATGTACTTGGCATGACCAGGTGCATTGTCTAAAAACAACAGCACCTTAAATGCAAGACTCTTCCTCTTGCAGTACTCTCGCATTTGTGGAACAAACACCTCATTGAACCATTTGATAGAAAGACCTGTCATCATGTACCCATGCAGATATTATATAGGCATTAGCATATATCTCATAAACACTATGTACAGGATGTAGTGTCTGATGGTAAAGTACACAGTTTCTCACTAGGAATGTCAATTCACAGTAAGTAGTGTCTGATTTCACATGATATCTGTACACAGTCTGTTGTCCCAGACTATCAAGAATCCTTAACATACGATGTTTCTCAAAATATCCTCGTAGTCCAAACAACCAAGAAACGCATGACATATTCAAACGTGGAAGTCCACAGGATATCTAATCAGACACTACTACCTCACCAAACATCCTCTCCCACCTGTATATAATGGCAGAGAGAAGCCCTTCACATCAGAAAGGGGGTAGATAATGCCCAAGAGCACAATTAGGGCAGAGTAAGGAGAAAGGGGAGACTGACCGTCACGCTAAGCTCGTTTGTAAATCGCTATCAAGATAACTGTGCAGTAAAACTCAGTAACCCAAGAGTGCTGTAACTCACCTCGTTGATAATACGTCTCACGACTTTATTCTGGTTGTACTAAATAATCCATAATCAACTTTTCTACAAGTACCTACGACCACGTTATCGAGACCCAGACTTGTTA
This sequence comes from Birgus latro, assembly GCA_018397915.1. Lineage (NCBI taxonomy): Eukaryota > Metazoa > Arthropoda > Malacostraca > Decapoda > Coenobitidae > Birgus > Birgus latro. Next base: position 17,349 of record JAGKTI010015922.1, read on the forward strand.
GCATACCACACACAGTTAGGAAAATTGTTCCTATCACAATTACGATATGAGTGGGGTTTTGCGAATTTGTAGATTATGACAGGCTTCATCTTAAAATCACCAGTGGCATTGGCAGTCAGTAAAACACCAAATCTTTCCATAACCATCTTTGTGTCAGCTGCTTGTCTGTGACTTGTGGGAATAGGTGGATTTGGGCAGTTTCTTCCAGCACACCCCAGTCTCATCACAATTGAAGATTTGGTCCAGGGTGTACCCACCTTCCTCAGTAATCTCTCTAGCTACCTTGGGAAATTCCTTGGCTTCCCCATTGTTATCAGAGGCAACCTCCCCATGATAGTAGGCCAGCTTGACATCACATCTCTTCCAAAATTTGTGCAACCAACCCTTAGATACATTAAAGTGTGCTGGGTTTCTAATATTCCTTTTGCACACACAGGGCTTCATAAAACTTCACAGCTCTTCCTCAAATTTCTGGCCCATCAACACTTGCTCCTTCCTGCAGATGCCGTGCTAGCTATTTCATTACATTATGTTCAGTCAAAACTACAAATCTTTATCTGTTGTATCATGCATAGTCCTCCTTGCACCACCTGCTCCACCATAAGTACATTGTCGTCACCTTTAGAGTTTCTTTGGTTTCATCTTTTCTCTTTCTAATGTTGTGAACACCAAAGTCTGGCACATTCTGTTGTTTCACAATATCACAGATCTTTGCTGCTTTTTCTATCATTTTGATGATTTTTTTCTTCTCTTCCTCTTCCACACTGTACTGTTTCTTTGGTTCACCACACATACATTGTCTAGGTTTTTTTTTTTTTTTTTTTTTACTCCTTTTCCTCCTCCTTCTTCCTCCGGCCTTTTGTATTGATTGCCACCACCATTTTGCCCACCAGTTGGACCCATGCCAGAGGTGGAAGCCATTATATTTAGCACCCAATCGCCGTAAAGATGGCCTTGAAAGCACACACAAAAAAATCAACAATGAGATGGAATGGCATCCTGCGACATGTGACAATGGCCTTGCGCTCAACATCAGGGTTGCCAGGGTCCTGACCGTCGCAACTCTGCCCATCAGCCCTCTTTTCTCTGGCGGCCTGTCGCTATCCTTGCAGCATGTCTTGCTATGAGATTGTTTCTATCCTGTCTCTCTCCTTGAAATTGCTAAGCAACATAACACTGTCTGTGTGGCCCTACTGTATAGATGTGAATCTCCATGATGTGACAAGAGATGCTTCCATTCTATAATGACGCTGGGGATTTTAAATGACCATCTTTCTGCGGGAGGTGGTGGCAGAATCAGTAGAGAGGCAGCCTGCAGTCCTAATGGACCCAGGTTCAAATCCTGGCTGGGGCAGGGATCAGTTTTAGGATTTGAATTTTATAAAAAAGCAGACTTTTCTGATCTACCAGAAGGCCCACCGGCATATCATAAAAGTACCTGCGCTAATACCAGTACACCAGTCCTGTATGAGACAGCCCTAGCATGTATTCAGTATGGATGTTAGTGTTAGCCTCGAAGTGGTGACATGTGGAGATGTAGGAGGACTACTGGGCCCCAAGGAGAACCACTGGGACTTGGGGATAGACCCTGAAGCCTTTGCCCGGAGTTGGACATGGGCACGGGGGGGGGGGGGTAGTAGTAGTAGTAGTAGTAGTTTTAAACTGAAATATCATAACCACAGTTTTCTACACCTAAAAGGGGGTAGTATGGGACTGGGTTTTATTCATCATTATAATTCTTTCTAAAGTTTTTTTCTAAAGTCGGTTGCAAACTAGAAAGCACTGTCATAGGCCTTATAACCTGAACACTTTTCAGGCATCAGGCAGTATCAAGAAAAATACAGTTTACCAAGAAGTAGGTGTCCACAGCATGGGTGCGGAATTTGTCCAAGCAAGCAAAATGTATTCTTTTTACTTTTTTTTTTTTTTAAATTGCATACCACTGGAATGTAGTTTTCATGACAGTTTAAAAATTGTATGACATGCTGTGATTGCCTTAACAGGTGAATTGTGCAGTTACCTTTTTTTTTTATCCCACACCATGGTATGCAAAAAATGGAGAAACAAAAAAGTTTTTGTTTATTATAAACTTGAAGATAAACATCGGGGCATCATGTGGTATTTAAAAAAAAAAAAAAAAAACGTCTTTGCATGGGGATGGAGTAGTTAGTGGTGATGCACAGCCAGCACAGCCTGAGCTGTGGCTCGCAATCCATGTGTTAATAGTTGAGGAGGAGAGGGGATCTGCTCTGTTCTTGCATAGTGAAAATGTTTTGGGCATTTTTCAACTATAATCCCCCCCCCTCCCATCCGGAAAAAGTCTGGTACCTCTGGAAGGTAGTTATCATGACAGTTTCAAAATGGTATGGCTTTCCACAATTGGTTCAGTAACTGACAAGAAAACAGAGTTTTGATACTCCTCGTTTCGTTTCGTTTCGTTTTTGAAGGCTCCAACATGCTTGCATGCGTCAGCCTTGGTCACCTAATGGTGGCTCTCCACGCTGCTCGATCCCTGGCAGCCCCCTCGTTCAGTCCCTTAACCCTTAAGTCACACTTAATGACCTCGTCCCATGTCTTTCTCGGTCTACCCCTCCCAGCCCCTCCCCCAATATTAACACCT
>JAGKTI010015923.1:0-19967 GCA_018397915.1 Birgus latro
TTCACCCCGTACTCTCTTTCCCCTCCCTCTTTCTTACTTTCTCAGCTCTCCTCCTGCCCCCACTCTCCCCTCCCCCTCCTCTCACAGGCAGACATACTCAACTCTTGCAGTGGCTCCACTCTTGTACGCTTATATGTTGAGCAGCTGAGAACAAAATCGTTTGCCGAGTACATGCAAAGGTTTTACTGTCTTTTTAAATGGTCTCAGGTTTACAGTTGACAGCTTCCATGAGAAGACTGAAGAATTAAACGGTCATAATAAAAGGGGAAAAAATACCGGTAACTAAATTACAGCACTGTTTTCTGTTTTTATCATGTAAAAATCCCCAACAGTACCTAGTGGCTATCTTTTAGATATACAAATCCTAGATATGGCCCCATAAAGGTTTAAATCTGAGGGCTGGTTGGGGTTTATTGCATATGTAATGCCATTCAGGGATGGGCAACCGGTCATCCTTGCGGTAAATGCCGGAACTGCATTGCCTAGCTTTGGGTCCGCACTCCTAAAGGATAATAAAAGATCGGATGAGAGGTAGATAGATAGGCCTGAGACCACTATTACGGTCTTTTTTTGTCAACTGATACAGGATTAATTTTAAAAATAACTAGAAAGCACTCAGAGGGTGCATACCACTGCCAACGCCATTGCCGTTAAAAAGGATCCGGATCCGGATCCGTGGAGATAGGATCCGGATCTGCCCCAAAATACTGTATAATCAATACTTTCTTGACCCATGGCCCACCCTTCCACAAAATTTCATTGGATTTCATTGAGAACTTTTGCAGATACAGTATTGTGCGGGATACCCTGGATCCGGATCCAGATCTCCAGATCCACCCCAAACTTGATCACTTCTTCCTTTACCCATGGCCCACCCTTCCACAAAATTTCATTGAAATTCATTGAGAACTTTTGGAGATACTGTATTGTCTGGACAAACAGACAGACAAACAAACATAGGTTAATACATAACCTTCTCCAACTTCGTTGGCGGAGGTAATAAAGAGGTCAATTGGAGGAAATTTTTCATGATGTAATGTAATAGATAAGATCCAGCCAAGACTTTCCCCCACAAATTCTGTATATTATTGAATGTGAACTTAGACAAATAATCTTGTGCCAGTGTTAACACTTTCTTTTGTTGCAGGAGACTTGTCAAATCCTACCTTCCCAAAAAAAAGGAATGTGACGACCTACAGTAAGTGATGTTGCCTGTTTTTAGACATTAGTGCTCTTTTCCTGAAGGGAATTATGTTTTTTCCAATTACAGTATAGTTAAAACTTCCCACATCCCTGTGAGAACTTTTTTTTTTTTTTTTTGTACGGAGATTAATAGAGTGGTGGCTGAACAGGGGGCTGTTGACAGCCCAGAGCTCTCAAGAACAGGGTGACCAGATTTAGCATAATTATGCTAATTTTAGCATATTCCAGAAATTGTTTAGCATAAATTTTAGCATGTTATCAAATCTAGCATATTTTTAGCATAATCTAATGAGCTTAGGACAATTTTTAGCATGATTGCAATAACTTAACACTCGTTGCAGTAAGGTCAGGTAACATTGCATCATTTGTAGGGAACATAATGATTCACTTTCCAGGCATACTGGATCATGGAAAAGAGCAGGAAGTTGATAACCAATGGCGTAACCTCCCGTATGATGATAATCTGACTGATGATATGGAGTTTGTCTTTTGGCAAGCGGTTATGCAGGACACCGGGTACAGTGCTCTTAGTTTTTGTGTCAAAGCAATTCTAACTATTCAAGTGGCTAATGCTGACTGTGAGAGAATTTTCTCAGAGGTGCACCGTTTAAAATCAACAGTGCGCAATCAACTGACTTCCTCTTCTCTTCTAAAGTATGTGGCTGCCAGAGAAGGCATCAGGAGAGAGAGTGAAAATTGTGAAAAGTTTGAACCAGATAAAATTATGTTTCAGAAATTTAGTTCCAAAATGTATGAAAAATAGGAACCCACAGCTTTCAAACTCAATTCACTCATTAATTTGCATTTATTTTCTACAGGTAGTGTTGAAAATGTAGGCCTACTGTATTAGGAAGAGTTTCAACCTATGTTGCACAAAATGTATGAAAAATAGGAACCCACAACTTTCAAACTTACTTCACACATAAATACATTAAATTTGCATTTATTTTCTACAGGTAGTGTTGAAACTACTGTACTAGGAAGTTTCAACCTATGTTGCACAAATATTTGTCAAATAAACTTTTAGAACCTGAGTAATTATTTATTTTAATGTTCTTCTTTCATAATTATAGGAGTGCATACTGTATACAGTTAAAAACGTAGAAATAATACTATATTAATCATAAAATATAACAGAAACCGAACGTATTAAGAGCGACAAAAGATTTAGCATTATTTTTGCCAATCTAGCATAATTTCATCTGCTGTCTAGCATATTCCCGCTAGAGAAATCTGGTCACCGTGCTCAAGAACAATCTCCTGAGAGTTACTGATCGAGTGTGTGGATGGACAGGGAGTTCCCAAACACATAAAGTAACTTGATGGTGGGATGAGGGTGTAGCACCTGCAGTTACATAAAAAAGGAGGCTTTTCCAGAAATGGAAAAGGGATGGCAACAGTGAGGAATACTTGGCTGCCAGCATAGGGCTAAGTCTCAGAGACTTTTACCGGATAACCTATGTGAGGTGGCAAATCAGAGGAAGTGGGAAAACAAGGATATCATAGGTGAGCAATGTGTGAAGAATGATGAAGGAAAGGTAGTGGTGAACAGTGAGGATATTAAAGACATATGGAGAGAGCATTATTACCAGTTGCTGAAAGAGGAGTTTGACTGGAACAGAGAAGGTTTTGAGTCAGCAGATCCAGTGTTTGTCCCTTGGCGTTTTATTGCTGCTGCTAGTGTGAGCAAGGCAATAGACAGGATGCAGGTGGGGAAGGTGGCAGGTGTCTGGGTTGACTACTGAAATGCTGAAGGACACAGGAGATACAGGAGTGAGGTTAGTTGCTGATTTGATAAATACGATTATATATGAGTCTGTTGTCCTAGATGATTGGCATAAGAGTGTGACTATAAATGTGTACACGGGGAAGGGTGATGCCATGGAAAGAGGAAATTATAGAGGCATAAATGCTTTGGGCCAGATATTGAAGGTAATGGAGAGAGTTCTAGAAAGTATGATTAGCGAAAGAGTGAATATTGATGAGATGCTGTTTGGGTTTATGCCGGGCAAAAGGACCACTGATGCCATATTCATTGTTCGACAGCTTCAAGAAAAATATATAGGAAAGAAGAGGGATCTGTACTTTGTTCTTTTTTATTTGGAGAAGGCCTTTGACAGAGGTCCTAGGGAGGTAGTGAAGTGGGCAATGAGAAAGCTCGGGATCAAGGAGTGGCTGGTTAGAGTGGTTATGGCTATGTACAGTATGTGGGTGTTTGCACCCAGCAGAGAAAATTGGAGATTTGTGTGTTGAGTTTTCTTGAAAGTTCGTGTGCATCAGGGGTCAGTCTTAAGCCCCTTGTTTATCATGATGCTTAAAGCCCTCTCACGTGACATCAGAAATGGACTACTGTGAGAGATGTTGTATGCTGATGATTTGGTGTCGATTGTGGAGAATGAAAGGGTGGTCTAGGAAAGAATTAAGAAGTGGAGAGATGGTATGGGGCACAGAAACTTCATAGTAAATGCAGATAAAACATAGGTAATGGTATCTAGGGTTGGTGATAGTACTGTCAGAGAAGAGGAAGAGTGGCCATGTGCAGTTTGCAACAAGGGCGTGGGAAGTAATTCCATACTGTGCAGTGTTGTTTGTGATCAGTGGGTGCATAAGAGATGTAGTGGTATTAGAGGTAGACTGCAAGATGATGCTGACATTATGTGTGCGGTGTGTTGGGGATAGCACGTGGAGATTGTAAGGCATGAGAGGATTGATCTTGCTGGTGAGTTTCTCGAGTGTGTGGAAGAGTTTTGTTACTTGGAAGACATGTTATGTACTGGAGATGGGACTGGAGCTAGCTCTGTGGCTAGTGAGGATTGGATGGAAGAAGTTCAGGGAGCTGTTGCCTCTCCTGACATTGAGAGGGCTCTCTCTCTGTGCTGAGGGATCTTTGTATGCATCATGTATTTGGAGTGTAATGCTGTATTGTACTGAGACCTGGGCAGTAAAGGACGAGGAAGTTTGCAGGCTTAAACATACAGGAAATTACAGTGATTAAGTGGATGTGTAGTGCATCCTTGAATGCAAAGCCTTGGGAACTAGGTTTACGGTGGAAGGGTTAAGAGAAAGGATGGGACTGGAGTGGATTGGTGTTGTGATGAGGAGAGGTATATCAAGATGGTGGGCATATGGATAGAATGGGGGTTGACAGTTAGGTGCAGAAAGTGAGAAATGTTAACGTTGGGGTTAGGGTTGCAGAGTCAGACTGAAAAAGACCTGGGACGAAGTCATGGAATGTGACCTCAGGGATAAGGGACTAAATAAGAAGGCTGCCAGAGATCAAGTATCATGGAGAGCTGCCATTAGGTGACCTAGGCCGATGCTTGCAAACATATTGCAGCCCATTTGAACGAAATGGTTATCATTATTTTTACCTATTTTAACATTGCGATATTTGAAAGTCAGTTTGGTCTAAAGCAGGGCTATTCAACTGGCAGCCTATGGGCCAAATCCAGCCCTTGAGTCGTGTTTTATTTGCCCTTTGATGAACTCGGAAGACTGCAAATAAACAAACAGAAAACAGAAAATTCTGCATTTTGCTTTTGATGTATGTGCTTAGCGGAAAATGTAAAATTAAATAATATATGAATTTTTCATTTTGTTCTGTGTTTAAGTGTTTTGACAGAAAAAAATGGAGTTAAAATAAAGCGGAAAATGTAAAATTAAATAATATATGAATTTTTCATTTTGTTCTGTGTTTGTTTTGACAGAGAAAAAAATGGAGTTAAGATAAATGAATGGCCATTCTGTCAGAGTTTCATAATCCAGTCCTACAGTACTTGAATAGCCTGGCCTAGAGCCTTCAAACTTAGTCAACTTAGTCGGACAGCTATCTGCTTCTTTTGACCAAAATATGGTAGCAATCTGTCAACCAGATCTCCGAATATTATTTGGAACACAAAGGTGAGTCAGCCACGCTATCTCAAAGACCATTTAAAGGTGGCGTCACACTGGACCGTTTTTCGCTCGTGGTTTGCCGAGTGCCGAGCATTTGCTGGCCAGCTGGACATTCCTGCAAGCAACGGCTGGTGGCTGGTGCTCCCCGGTTGGACGGAGAGCAGCTCGTCGGATGAGCGGCAAGTAGCCCGGATTTAAACAAGAAAAATGGCCGCCCTCCACCAAAGTACTCATTGGAAGCCATCCCAAGTGTCTCTCTCAACGTATAGTGTGGAATTTCTTAATTATACTTTCATTACTGGAAAAAGTGAGGGAATATCCAATGTTGTGGGACCATACCAACAAATTATTCCTTTTGAATCCCCTCTTCTCAGCTATGATCGAACCCACGTTTTTTTTCTTTTTCTGCAGTTCCTGGAGAATACCTAAACCTGCAGTAACAGCTACACATTTTATGACAGTCCGTATATCAGAGAAGGTGGCACCATTTCTAGCTTTGTTTGTTCATTTACTTTAGGCCGATGCTGGTGATTATGCTCGTTGCTTGGCAAACGGTTGGGCTGAGTGTGAAGATACTGCTCATTTGCTCACCAGCATATGCTCGGCGCTCGACAAACCACAAGCGAAAAACGGTCCATGACCACCTTAAGTTAGGAAGACGAAATTTAACTACAATGTAGCCTTAAGGTGGATGCAGTGCAGAAAGGAGTATGGTTCTAACCAGTCGATTATTCTCTGAGATCACCTGGGGTCAAACACTGGGACTTCCAGATAATCTGGATGTTATCTAATTTTTTCTGTGTGTGTGTGTGTTTCAGTTGCATATGACAGTGTTAAATACAGCAGTGAGTAAATGGATGTTTGGCCCATTTTGCTGTCCACCATACCTGTTTCTAAATTCTGCATACCCAGGTTATAATACAGTAGGCGGTGATGATGATGATGATTATTATTATTTTTATTATTATTATTATTGTTGTGTGTGTGTGTATTTACGTAATTGTATTTACCTAATTGTGATATACAGGAAATGAGCTACGCTCATGGGGTCCCGTCTCTGTTTCTCAATAAGTCAAATTTTGCCCTAAACTCGTTTAAGTTTTTAGACTGGACGATCTCTTTGTCCGGGCTATTCCACAGGTCTATGCATCTATAAGGAAAACTATATTTCTTGATGTCCTTCAAGCAGCTTGGCTTCTGTAGTTTCATTCCGTGTCCCCTTGTTACCCTCTCATCCCACACAAACAGATTTTCTCTGTCAGCTTTATCTACTATCATGGTCCTGAACACTGCAATGATGTCGCCCCTCTCTCTCCTTTCCTCTAAGGAAGGCAAATCCAGCCTTTCCAGCCTCTCTCTGTACGACAAATCTGCCAGACTGGGGACCATCTTGGTTGCTGTTCTTTGTATTCTCTCAGTCTCGGTTATATCTTTCTTTTTGTGTGGGGAGCACACTACTGTTGCATATTCTAACCTGGGGCGGATCATGGCCACTATCAATTTTTTCATCATCTCCTCATCCATGTAATGAAATGCTACTCTTATATTGGTCAAGAGTTTATATGTCTCTCTAACTATCTTATTTATGTGCTTTTCAGGTGACAAACTATCCTGGACCAGCACTCCCAAATCTTTCTCTTCTCTCGCTTTTGTAATGGTTCATTACCCATCAAATAATTCAATGATGGCCTCTTGGTACTTTTACCCATTACCAATATTTTAATTTTTTTTTGCGTTGAATTTCATTTCCCACATCCGGCTCCAATCATGTATCTTATCCAGATCCTCCTATAGCATTTTACAGTCCTCTTCAACCTCTACCTTTCTCAAGATCTTTGCATCATCAGCAAACAGACTTGCGTAACTGTTCACTCCATCTACCATATCATTTATGTTAATCAGGAACATTACTGGTGCCAACACCGAGCCCTGTGGGACACCACTTGTTACTTCCCTCCATCCACATGTCCTGTCCTCTATTACTGTCCTTATTTGTCTGTCACTCAAAAAGTCTCTCATCCATTCCAGGAGGCTTCCCTTCAGTCCTCTGATATGCTCTAATTTCCATATTAGTCTCTTGTGGGGTACCTTGTCGAAGGCCTTCTCCAGATCTAAATACACACAATCCACCCAACCGTCTCTCTCCTGTAGCACGTCAATCGCCCTTGAGTAAAAGCTCAGTAAGTTGGAAACACATGACCTCCCACTTCTGAATCCAAACTGACTTGCAGTCAGAATATTCATCCCCTCCAGATATTTTATCCATCTATCTTTCAGGATTCTCTCACACAATTTCGCTACCATGTTGGTTAGAGACACTGGTCTATAAATTCAGGGGTTCTTCCTTGTTTCCTCCCTTATAGATAGGTACCACATTTGCCCTCTTCCATTCCCGAGGCACTTTCCCCTCTTCCAGGGAACACACAATTAAACTGTGAATTTTATCCGCCAGTTGTTCTCTGCATTCCTTCAGTACCCAATTAGAGATTCCATCTGGTCCTGGAGCTTTCCTTACATCTTGAGTTTCCAGCAATTTATACGCTTCCCACACTTCCACTTTTATATCTTTTGTCACTACATTTCTAATCACTCCCTCCCCTTCCACGAACTCCCTTTCCTTAGTGAAAACCGATTGGAAACATTTGTTCATTATTTCAGCTTGCATTACCGCATCCTTGTAGACCTCTCCTTCTACTTTCAGTTTGGTGATTCCTTCCTTTTGCTTCAATTTGCCATTAACAAATCTATAAAACAATTTGGGTTCGTCCTTACGTTTGTCAATTATACCTTTTTCAGAGTTCCTTTCTTCCTCTCTATGTATTCTTGTATATTTATTTCTAGTTCTTTTATATTCTTCCTTTGTTCTGTTATTACCTCTCTTTCTCCATTTGTTCCATGCAATGTCCCTCTCTTTTGTTTGCTGTCATATTCCTTCTATTAAACCACTCCTTTTTCCTGTTCTCTTTCCCCCTTACTCTTGGCACATATTTTTCCACTCCCAAATTATAGAGGTCTAAAAAGATATCCCACTTCCTCTGTATCTCTTTTGTCTCTCTGAATTTTCTCCAGTACGCATTTTCGAAAATTTTTCTCAATTCTGCAAAGTTTGCTTTCCCAAAGTTGTATCTTCCTTGCCTATAAAGCTCATCTCTTGGTACCACGTTCCCTATTATCATCTAGAACTCAATGACCACATGATCACTTTTTCCTACAGGACACAGATATTTCAAAGATTCAGTTACATCAGGTTCTTTGGAGAGTAGCAAATCTAATCTTGCTGGTGTGTCATCACCTCGGAATCGTGTCTCTTCTTTGACCCACTGCGTCACTACATTATTCATTGCCATATTTAACAATTTAGTACCCCACGAATCTTCGCTGGCTCCCGAGTCCCATTCCTCCCAGTTCACCTCTTTACAATTAAAGTCACCCATTAGGATTATATTGTTGCTTTTCTCAGTCACTTTCTGTAGATAACTAACCATGTCTGACAACATCTGGTATTCATCGTCATTCCATGCTCTCGTCTTAGGGGGAACATCTACCACTGCCATATCTCTCTTACCATTCTCCCCAGTTTCTAATTTCATATTTATCGCTTCGGCCCTGCCCTCTGCCATTTCCACAGTATCTACATTTATGTTGTCCTTCACTGCTATCATCACTCCTCCTGCTGTTTTTTTCTTTTCTGTCTCTTCTCCATAATTTGTATTTCCCATCCCCCATATGAATATCAATATCCTCTTTCAATTTAGTCTCCACAAAGCACACAACATCAGGTTCGTGTACCCTCAAAAAATCATTGATTTCTAACCTTGTTTGTGTACGCCACTTTCAAACTTTTTTCATCGTTTTTTATACTCTCTTTTCTCCTTCCCTCTGTCGGTACCACTTTCTCAATTTCTGATCCATAACTCTCCAATAGTACACTGTCTTCTCTTCCTCTGGTTGCTGTTCGTTTTTTATCTTTGCATCCTTTACTAACTCCTTTAATTTAGCTCTTTCTTCTTCGTTTGCATCTCCCTTTATCCAAACATTTTAAAACCCCTCTTTATCTGACAATTTCCATGTTCTATTTATGATTTCATTCACCATTACCTGGGATTTAAACTGTACTTTCAATGGCCTTGCCTCACCTTCCTCGTACTTTCCTAACCTAAACACTTCATTAATCTCTTCTTGGGCTTCATTGTTACCCTCCATAACCACTGATATTATTTCTTTAGCCTTGCTCAGTTCTCCTCTCTCTCTCTTTCGGATCTTACTGTCATACGTTTTTCTTTTATTCCTGAGATTATCACACATTTTTTCTTGTCTGCTACATCCCTGACCAAAGATTCTGTACTTCTTAGTATCCTAGCCACTTCCTTCTCCACTTTTTCCTTGCTTTGTTGTTCTATGATCTCCTTCAGATTTACATTTCCTTCCTCCTGTATTTTCTTCCACGCCTTATGTTGCTCCTTGATTTCCTTAATATGCTCATCATGCATCCTTGATTTTGATTCGTACTCATCTAGTTAACTTTTCATTCTGTCCCTTTCTTCTTCCAACCTCTTATTCTCCCTCTTGAGCTGTTTTATTTCATTTGATGCAGATTCGTTACTCACCATCAATTCTGTGACTTCGTTTTCTTGTTCATCACTACATGTGTAAACTTCTTCCAGTTTATTCTGTAGGACTTTGATCTCTCTCTCTCTCTCTCTTGCTCTAAGGTCCGTGTGTGTGTGTGTGTGTGTTACCTAATTGTATATTTACAGGAATGAGTCAAGCTTGTACTGTCTCATGTATTAAACCATTTTTACCATACATAACCTTAAATTTATGAATAGTTTTGGTGCTCGCTATCTCATTAGGTAATGCATTCCACTGATCAACTGCCCTATTTGGGAAGCTGAATTTCCTTACATCTGTTTGACGAGTGTTCCGGTTTCGGTACGAGTCAGAGTTGCCAGTTTACCTGCTGTTTGTGAGCGTAGTTATTTCGTAAGCTATGCATTAATTTTATGCTCTTTTTCTCTATAATATTTTATTTACGTGATTGTTCATTAAATTATGTAATTTAAATTCGTATGGTAAATGATTTAGAGTGTTATGTAATGTAAGAAGACTCTGGCATGTTTGATGTTTCCTAATTGGTAACTGTGCTGCTAGGGGCAGGTTGGTTAGGACCAGCACATTCCAGAACTGTGGAGATGTAGATCATTGTCGAATAATGCAAGGTTATATAAGGATGAGGGATGAGACAATAAGTAGGTTCAGTTGGGCCTCGGTCAGTTTCATTGAAGTTTAGCTAGTGTAGTGTCAGTGACGTTCGTCTATTTTCAGTACTTGTGAAAGCAGTGAAGTGTTATTGAAGTTTGTGTAATATCGGTAATTGTCAAAACAGGATGAGATGATGTGTAATGGATGCAAGAGTATATAGGCGTTGGGGGAGTGGACTTTCTGACCACCACTTGGTGGTGTCCAGAATCAGAATCCAACTAAGATGGAGGAAAAGAAGAAGGGAAGGACAGGAGGAAGTATTTCTTACAAGGAGGGTAGAAAAGTTACAAGAGGATGGAATAAAGGCTGAATATAAAAGGGAAGTGGAGGAGCGATTGGGTAAATATAGATTGGAGCAGATGGGGGACGTGGAAGGCGTGTGCAAGATATTCACAGAAGAAATCTGTGCAGCATGCTAGGTGGTGGTGGTGTGTGGAGTGAAGAAAAGACGAAAGGGGGTTCAGGGAACAGCATGGTGGACTGAAGAGGTGAGAGAGGCTGTGGCACAAAAGAAGAAAGCATATAATGAGTGGATGAGGAACAGGGGCGTCGAAGAAGCTGAGAGACGGACGAGAGAGTTATATGTAGAGAGGATGAGAGAGGTGAACAGATTAGTAAGAGAGAGTAAGAAGAGAGTGGATGAGGAATTTAGAAGGAATTTGAGTGCAAAGTAAAGGAAATGTAAGAAAATGTTCTGGAAGGAGGTAAATAGAGCTAGACAGGGTGCCAGTGAAGTCAGTGGGGGTGTGAAAGATAAAAATGGTAGATTACTAGTGGAGAAGGGAGAAAAAGTAAACAGATGGACAGAACACTGTTGAACATAGAGAATGAAAGTAATGCAAGTATAAGTGGCTGGGGAATGGTGGGGAGGAGGAGGGTTGTGAGAAGAGAGGAAGAAATCAATAGGATGGAAATAGTGGAAGCAATGAAGAAAGTTAAAATGGGGAAAGCCCCAGGAATTGATGAAGTGTGTGGTGAAATGATGAAGCATGGGGGAGAGATAGTAATAGAATGGATGTGGAAGGTGTGCAGATTGGCTTGGGAGGAGGGTAGAGTCCCGGAGGATTGGAAGTCAGGTATAATTATTCCTCTCTACAAAGGAAAAGGGGGAAAAGCAGTGTGTGGTAATCATAGGGGCATTTGCCTTCTCAGTGTAACAGGAAAAGTATATGGTAGGATATTTATTGACAGAGTTAGGGAAATTACTGAGGAATTAGTTGGAGAAGAACAGGGAGGTTTTAGGAAGGGAAGAGATTGTGTAGACCAGACATTCATTCTTAGATCCTTAGTGGAAAAGTTTCTAGAGAAGGGAAAGAAGTTATATGCAGCCTTCATGAATTTGGAGAAAGCATTTGACAGGGTGGATAGACAACGATTGTGGAAAGTATTAAGAATATATGGAGTGGATGGGAAGTTGTTGAAGACAGTGAAGAGTATGTATGAGGGTGCTAAGGCTGCTTAGTGTGGATGGCAAACTGAGTGAATTTTTCCATTTGAAGGTTGGATTGAAACAAGGATGTGTCATGTCTCCATGGTTGTTCAATCTGTACATGGATGGGGTTATAAAAGAGATACAAGGTCGGGCAGTGGATGTTGGAGCAGCCCTAGTGAGAGAGTGCAGTGTTTGGAAACTCCCTGTACTGTTGTTTGCAGATGATACTGTGTTGTTGAGCGAAGATGAAGGGGAGCTGCAAGGCTTGGTAGATAAGTTTGGGAGAGTGTGTAAGAAACGGAATCTAAAGGTGAATGTAGGGAAGAGTAAAGTGATGGTCTTCGAGAGAAGTGAAGCCAGTGAATGTAAAGTGAGATTGGATGGGGAGGATATGGAGAATGTGAGTGCATTTAAGTACTTGGGTAGTGTGACGAGTAAGGATGGAAGTCTGGAGGGTGAAGTGCTTGAAAGGTTGCATCAGGATAGGAAGGTTGCTGGTTCGTTGAAAGCAGTGATAAGAAACAGGGAAATGAGCATGGAAGTGAAAAAGTTGGTACATGACAGTATTGTGATACCAACCCTAACATATGGAAGTGAAGCTTGGACCCTGTTGGAGGGACAGAAGTCAAGAGTGAAAGCAGTGGAAATGAGTTATTTGAGAGGAGCATGTGGAGTCACATGGAGAGACAGACTAACAAATGAGGAAGTGAAGGAGCGTTGTGGTGTTGTTGTGGACGTGATAGGAAGCACTAGGAGAAACACGTTAAGGTGGTTTGGGCATGTGGAGAGGATGGAGAGTGAAAGACTGACGAGGAGAGTGTATGTGAGTGAGGTGGGGGGGGCGGGAGGGAGGGGGAGGCCGAGGATGAGATGGAGGGATGGAGTGGAGAGGTACATGAGAGAGAGGGGTGTGAGTTGGGAGCGGTGTAGTGAAATGGCGGGGGACAGCGACATGGAGGTGATTTGTTTATGGCCACCCCATGCGGGATTGAGGCATCTGGCAATAGATAGATAGTGCAAACAGTGAAGTATAGTAACAGTGAAGTGTTGTCAAGCATTAAGTGTGAAGTGTTGTCAAGTATTAAGTGCAACTGCAGTTAGTAAAGTTTTTATAGCTCCAGTGCTGGTGAGAAAAGTGAAGTTAGAAAGCATTAAGTGGAATTCTTTGGAGAATAAAAGACAGTGAACTTTAAGAAGCCAGTGTTTATTTTTGCCTCAACTGATCTTGTGTGCTGTACACCTAAAGGCTGACCACAGGAAGAACGACTCGCTGGGCAACGCCCTTCCTGTACTGAACTACTGCTGTTCGAGCCTTTGACAGTGTGGGGACTGGGATGTGACACATCTTTATCGCCTCTCTTTTTATGTAGTAATTTGCAGTGTCCCCTTGCTGATGCTTCCCCATATGATGCTTCCCCATAGGTTATACTGTATACTCATTTATGTCTATTTTCTCTTTCCCTGAGGTGCATTTATATAGCTGTTATGAGGGGGATTTGCCAGTTAGGCGTTCAAGAACATTCTCGGTGTGTCTGTACGGTAGGCTAGTTCCGGTATCGGTACAGTCAGAGTTGCCAGCTTGCCTGCTGTTAGTGAGCGTAGTTGTTTTGTAAGTTATGCATTAATTTTTATACTCTTTTTCTCTATAATGTTTTATTTTCTTGATTGTTTGTTAAATTATGTAATTTTAATTTAAGTTTGGTCATTGATTTAGTGTTATGTAATGTAAGAAGATTGGCATATCTTGGTTGTCTCTTAGTTGGCAACTGTTTACAGTTGCACCGTCGAGTTCGTCCTAGACGTTTCTCGAGTAATGCAAGGTTATTTAAGGATGGGGAATGAGACATTAGTTGTTGTTAAGGTTACGGATTAGTTGGGCCTCAATTTGTGAAGTTTAGCTGGTGCAGTATCACTGAAGTTTGTATATTTTCGGTACTTGTGAAAGCAATGAAGTGTTATTGAAGTTTGTGTAATTTCGGTAATTGTGAAAACACTGAAGTGTAGTAACAGTGAAGTGTTGTCAAGTATTAAGTGCAACTGCCGTTAGTAAAATTTTTATAGCTCCAGTGCTGGTGGGAAAAGTGAAGTGAAGTTAGAAAGCATTAAGTGGAATTATTTGGAAAATAAAGCCTGAACTTTAAGAAGCCAGTGTTTATTTTCGCCTCGGCTAATCTTGTGTGCTGTACACCTAAAGGCTGACCATAGGAAAAACGACTCGCTGGGCAATGGCCTTCCTATGCTGAACTACTGCTATTGGAGCCTGTGGCAGTGTGGGGACATGGGACGCAACACTGGTGTCAGGGGTGGGATAATTTAGGTGCTGCAGTGAGTCTAATCTTCAATATGGAGCAAGAAGGTGTGAAGACAAGGTCTCGAGCTGGGCAGGAGGAGGAAATTTCCCAGGCGACAATTGTGAAGCTAATACAAGCACACAGTGAAAAACTAGAAGCCCAAAGTGAAGAACAGAAAGAGCTCAGGAAAGATATGAAAGAACAATTTCAGGCACACAGGAACGAAATCAAGACACAGAGTGAACAACTAGAGGCACAATGTGAAGAACAGAAAGAGCTCAGGAATGAAATCAGAGAACAATTGCAAGCACAGAACAAAGAACAGAAAAAAACAATATGAATAGCTTCAGGAGGCATTACAGGAGCAACAGAGGGAAGTACAACTGAGAGTTGCGTAAGGACAGCTAGATGCATTCATGGAGGAAGTAAAGGAAGAACAGGAACAATTGAAAGAGGAGGTATACGCAGAGCTACGGCAGCAGAAGTGTGAGGTGAGTAATAATGTGATGGAGTGTAAACAGCATGTAGACGACCAGTTTTTTTTTTTTTTTTTTTATGTGTCCGACTCTGGGCATAGGCTTCACAGCCTGCTATCAAGGCCCAGTCGTCCTCCTACAATCTACATGTCACCACTTCGGCGCTTAACACCCACCGTCCATATTGAATACATGCTAGGGCTGTCTCATACAGGACTGTGTATTGGTATTAGCGGGGTCATTTTTACGACATGTCGGCGGGTCTCCTGGTAGATCAGTAAAGCCTGATTTAATGAAATTCAAATTCTTAAACTGTTCCCTGTACCAGCGAGGATTCGAACCTGGGTCCCTCGGGACTGCAAGCCAACTCTCTACCGATCGAACTACCGCCTCCCCGCAGACAATTAGTGAGGAAATAGTGACAGAGTGTAGACAGCATGTAGATAGTCAGTTGAAGCATGTAGTAGACCATGTGAAGATAATTAGTGAGAAAATGGAGGCTGTAGAGAAATATTGCACTGCTGAACCTCAAGTTAGTGTACATGGAGCATATGGAGGGAATGGACAGCGTATGGTGAATCTTGACGGATCCCAGGCATCTAAAGGTAGCATTACAGGGTTGAATAATCAGAATGTACAGAATGTAGAAGTTTTAAGTCCTGGCCTTAATTATGATGCCCCAGTTTTTAGACCCCAAACCAGTGAAGTGTGTGGCTACAATGGGGGTCCAATTAAAAAGAAACCTCAAGAATTTGATGGTGGAGTATCTTGGGAAGCTTACCGTGCACAGTTCGAGTTGCTTGCGGATCAGAATGGCTGGGATGATAGGCAGAAGGCAGTGCAGCTTGCTACTAGCTTTAAGGGTGCCGCAGTGGAAATTCTGGGCCAGATGTCAGTGATGGAGAGGAACAGTTATCAGTACCTAGTAGAAGTGCTGGAGCACAGATATGGAACCACGTACCAGACTGAGCAAGATTCTGGAGCCGTGTACGGGCTCGGGGAGAACCCCTACAGCAGCGTGCTCATGACCTGGAGAGTATGGCATATAAGGCATACCCTGGAGCAGCTCCTAACCTGTTGGGTATTCTACTGAGGGACCAGTTCATCGATGCTCTTGACAGTGCAGGTGAAGCAGGCACAACCCAGAAGCTTGCAAGACACACTTGCCAGGGCTCTAGAGTTTGAGTCCTATGTCAGGTCAAGTACGTCCACTTTTCAGACAGCTCGTAGTGCAGGATTCAAGGCAAGAAAGGGGCAGGTATGTGAAATGGAAAAATTTGAGGGAAGTTGTTGGTGCTGTGGGAAGCCAGGACACAGAAAAGAGGACTGCTACAAGTGGAAGAGGGAACAGGTGAAGACCAGTGGAGGCTGCTGGTTCTGCGGGAAGCTGGGGCACAGGAAGGAGGATTGTCACAGATGGAAGGAGGAGCAAGAACAGAAGTAGTGCAAGGAAGTCTTCAGTTGTAACAAGAGCATCTTGGACATGTAGTGAGGTGGGACACTTCAGTTCTGAGTGTCCGGAGAAGAAAAAGGAAGATCATAGTAAGAAATGCAACCGTACTACAGTGACAGGGCCAACGTCAGATGAAGCAGACCTGAAGAGGATGCAGGCGGAGGATGCAGATTTACAGCCAGTTAAAGAGTGGCTGCAGTGGAGTACAGGGCGACCATCTTGGGAAGAAGTTTTTAGGTTGAGCCCCGCAACCAAGAGTTACTGGAGTCAGTGGGACCTTCTTTGTTTGAATAACGGACTACTGGAGCGTCAGTGGGAGACACCCGATGGCCTCAGCAAGTATTGGCAACTGGTGGTTCCAAAGAAGATGAGGT
The DNA here is from genome assembly GCA_018397915.1 of Birgus latro. Lineage (NCBI taxonomy): Eukaryota > Metazoa > Arthropoda > Malacostraca > Decapoda > Coenobitidae > Birgus > Birgus latro. The sequence goes on from JAGKTI010015923.1 coordinate 16,386, forward strand.
CAGAGATCTTGGATGAGTCCCATAACCAGATCACCAGCAGGCACCTGGGAGTGAAGAAAACTCTAAGCCGGCTGTGACAGAGGTTCTACTAGATTGGCATGAGTCAGGATGTTGAAGAGTGGTGTCGGGCCTGTGATGTGTGCTGTGCCAAAAAGGGACCCAAGACACGTGGGTGCAGCCCTCTTCAGCTGTACCAAGTGGGTGCACCGATGGAGAGAGTTGCGGTGGATATTGCTGGACCTTTGCCACTCACGGAAAGAGGAAACCGATATATATGTGTCGCGATGGACTACTTCACAAAGTGGCCAGAAGCCTATGTCATCCCTGATCAAGAGGCTGCAACTGTTGCTCAGGTGTTGGTTGACCATTTCTTCTGTCGTTTTGGGATGCCACAAGAGCTACATTCAGACCAGGGTAGAAACTGAGTCTGCTGTGTTCCATGAGTGCTGCCAGTTATTGGGGATCAGGAAGACCAGGACGACCCCACTAAGACCACAGTCAGATGGGATGGTGGAGAAATTCAACTGGACCCTAGGACAAGAACTGGCCAAGTACTGCATAGATGGACAAACAGAATGGGACCAGAAATTACTTGCGTTGTTGATGGCATATCGTTCTGCTTCCCATGAGTCTACTGGCTACACCCCTGCAAAACTGATGTTGGGCCACGAGTTACGCTTACCCATTGACATGTTAATGGGAAGACCACCTGGTGAAGAGCTGCCTACAGACACCACTGGCTATGTGAAGCACCTTCAAGAAAGGCTGGCTGAGGTGCATCATCAAGTGCGAGGAGCCCTCAAGTTTTCAGGAGAGCTGATGAAGTGCAAGTATGATACCAAGGCAAGAGAGGTGAGCTTCAAGGATGGCGATCAAGTTTGGTTATACAATCCTCAGCGAAAGAAGGGACAGTCACTGAAGCTGCAGAGCCCATGGGACGGACCTTACACTGTGTTGGACCGCCTGTCAGACGTAACGTATCGGATTTGGGGAAGCAGGAAGTCTCGCCCAAAGTTGGTACACGTGAATCGTCTGTGGCAGTACCATGGGCCAGGACAGTACAGCTGGGGTGTCTCCGAGGGATCATGCTCTCCCGCAGCCGAGGATGTTGAGGAGGACCACGGAGCTGAAGTGCAAGAGGATGGTGACAGTTTCCCGAGGGAAGAAGCGAATCAGGAAGAGGACCAAGACTCTCCAGGAGGAGTTGATTGTGTGGAGGAGCAAGGACGTTGTCAGAAGCGGCACAGAAGACCTAATAAGTTGAATGATTATTTTATGTATGGTTAGATGTTTCGTTAGGATTAAGGTTTGTGTTTGAATATACTGTGTAGTTTTGTCAGGATGACAAAGAACTAGGGAGGGGGTAGTGTTATGAAGGGGGATTTGCCAGTTGGGTGTTCGAGAACATTCTCGGTGTGTCTGTACGGTAGGCTAGTTCCGCAGTTGGTATGGTCAGATTTGCCAGCTTGCCTGCTGTTAGTGAGCGTAGTTGTTTTGTAAGTTATCCATTAATTTTTATGCTCTTCTTCTCTATAATGTTTTATTGACGTGATTGTTTGTTAAATTATGTAATTTAAGTTTGGTCATTGATTTAGAGTGTTATGTAATGTAAGAAGATTGGCATATCTTGGTTGTCTCTTAGTTGGCAACTGTTTACAGTCGCACCGTCGAGTTCGTCCTAGACGTTTCTCGAGTAATGCAAGGTTATATAAGGATGGGGAATGAGACACTAGTTGTTGTTAAGATTAAGGATTAGTTGGGCCTCAGTCAGTTTGAGTGAAGTTTAGCCGGTGCAGTATCACAGAAGTTTGTATATTTTCGGTACTTGTGAAAGCAGTGAAGTGTTATTGAAGTTTGTGTAATTTCGGTAATTGTGAAAACAGTGAAGTGTAGTAACAGTGAAGTGTTATCAAGTATTAAGTGCAACTGCAGTTAGTAAAGTTTTTATAGCTCCAGTGCTGGTGAGAAAAGTGAAGTGAAGTTAGAAAGCATTAAGTGGAATTATTTGGAAAATAAAGCCTGAACTTTAAGAAGCCAGTGTTTATTTTCGCCTCAGCTAATCTTGTGCTGTACACCTAAAGGCTGACCATAGGAAGAACGACTCACTGGGCAACGTCCTTCCTATGCTGAACTACTGCTGTTGGAGCCTGTGGGAGTGTGGGGACGTGGGACGCAACATAGCATAATCATGTCTCCTATTTTCCTTCTCTCCTGTAGTGCTGGTAGATTAATTTTCTAGTCGTTCTTCATAGCTTATATCCCTTAAGCTTGGTACCCATCTTTTAGCTGTGTGTGTGTGTGTGTGTGTATGTGTGTGTGAGAGAGAGAGAGAGAGAGAGGGAGAATCAGCGTCCCAGCAAACATGAAATACATGGGCCAGTATTGTTCCAGTGCTGGCACTCCGACCTTTCATATATCGGACCAATTATGTAAACTCTGGCATTTGATGTTGGTCCGACTTATATCAGTTATCCGTTCGCACCCCGGGATGTATCGGTACAATATAGGATTCATAATGGGCCAATGATGGAAGCCTTAATCGGGCCTTAATCGGGTGTAAGTAATCGGGCAAATTTACAAGCAAGGGTGTCTGGATAGCTCGAAATTAACAGATCTTGAAATTGACTTTTTCTTCCTTTGAGGGAATAACATTGTAAAGTTTTAGCCTAAAAATGCTTCTTAAAAAAAAAGAAGTCAGGATTCGATCCTCGTCCTCTGATCGTCTACCGCCCACGCATCTGACAACTTGATTTAGTGGAATCTCTTACGCAGCTTACATACATCTATGAGTACACACTATGGTATGTTGCCAGCTTATTATAGTAGCTCCTTATGTCCCGAATTGCGGCGAAGTGATGGAATGTCTGAAATGAAACAAATTATATTAACTGCCTGGTGCGGGGCTCGAATCTGTATGTGCATCTTACCACTGAGCCACGGATGAAGTTCGTTATTACTGCAACTCTGACCATTTTATAGACCAGTCGTATATATTTTGTGTGTACACCAATGCTCCTTTAATATTAATATTATCAATTATTATCTGTAAGCTGAAAACAAGTTTATTTCCATAAAAACATTACCAAAAATAAGACTTTTGTTTCATAACAAGACAGTAGCGTGTGGAAAACTCCCATCTCTGTTGAATTTTATTTGTTATATAAAATATATTACAATTATCCAATTGATGAAGATGATCTATGATGGATGATGTATAATTATATCACTCAGTTAGCTGCATGTTTGACGGGCATGGTCAACAATACATATATTGGGCCAACTTCTTAATACGAATCTTGACCCAGTTTTCGAGAGAGAGAAAAAAGGTATACAGTAAAACCTCGATATAACGGACTTCAGTAGACCGGAATTCGCTTTTATCGGACTCGAGGAGCTACCGGACTAAACCCCTATATATTGGAAAAAGTCCGATATAGCCAGAAAGCAGTCCGGACTGCCTGACAACTTCAGCTATGTTCACCACAATAAGACAAGTAAAAGACATGTTTTTTCAGTGCATAGTACAGTATTATTATACCATTTGATTAATGTAGTGAAGGTATAACACAGTACAATACTGCA